>BQNB010102656.1:0-24193 GCA_026074375.1 Tanacetum coccineum | reverse complement strand
CCATATATCATATTCTCCTTTTTTGAGAATAGGCAGCTTGATGGTTGATATTGTATGAGGAGTTTGTTGGGTTGGTGTTTGTGGTGTTTGTGATGATGATGGTGGAGGTGGTGGTGGTGGTGGAATTTCATCTTGTGATGCAGACATGTTTAGTTTTTAAGGATGAAGGTTTAAAAATGGTTTAGATTGTTCTTCTTATTCAGAGTTTCTCACAGGCTCTGATACCACTTGTGAGTCCCAAACTGAATAGATCTCTGCAGCCTATTAAGGATGATAGCCAAGATGTATAAATACAGTTGACTATATAGAAACACTGATTATGAATACTATGTGTTAATGCGGAATCTTAACACAAGTACTAAGAAAAACAATGTAAAACTAAATAATAATTTCTATTAATCTGCTTTGAATGATTACAGATTACTAACTATTTAGATATGATTTTGCTGTGAGATATCTTGAGGTCGTATCTCTAACTATGCCAATAGGAATCCTTTTATAGAACAAGGATAAACCCTAACAGGCTTACAAACCGCATACATATCTTTTCCTAAAATATCTCATACATATCCCATAAACGGTACTAACTAACTGATCAGTACTTAACATTTTGTACTGTCGGTACTAACTATAACTATCAGTACTAACTATTTGTACTGTCGGTACTAAGTTAGGAAAACATAAATCCTAACAAACAGTAATAACATCCAAGCAGTTTTAATGTTTCATTAGCAGCACAAATATTACATGGCAGCATTAACCAATATTACATGGCAGCACTAATATTACATGGCAGCACTAACCAATATTACATGGCAGCACTAATATTACATGGCAGCATTAACCAATATTACATGGCAGCATTAACCAGTTTTAATGTTTCATTAGCAGCATTACATGGCAACACAAATATTACATGGCAGCAAAAATATTCGACGTGTACCTTGCAGCTTTCTCCATACTTTCAACTGTTGCTGCAACTTCTTGTTCGAATTCAAAGCAGTCTGAATCTATTAGCACATATAAAAACCAAAACTTATGAAGATGTTTCTACAAAGTAATACCAAGTTTTGTGAATACTTACAAGGTTCCAACAATGCGGTCTGTACTCGCTTCGGTTTCATTGTCTTGAAAGCTTTTTGCTATCCCAAAATCTGATATTCTTGGCTTCATATGTGCATCAAGTAAAATGTTACCCAAAGTAACATCCTGTTATTATATGTGTGCCACTCATTTGCAGGGGTATGGGAATGGAGGTTTGCAATGTCTTGTTCAGTTGTTCAGGGTTACCCAACAAAGTAGTTTTAGCTTCTAGAGAAATGATCAAGAATCATTAATAGCTTATAAATTTTGTAAGGATAGCATATTAACATTAATAAAGTTAAATAAGAGCAAACATTTTAGATAAGCACAATCAAAGCAGCAAGGTGTTCAAAATACAATAAGCTATAATGTTTCTATGATTGTGTATTTTATAGTGCCTAATATCATAGCTAGCAACATGCCTATTCAATTATTCCTAAGTGTATATTATATCGTAATATTAAAAAATAAGTAGTTTTAACCAAACACAAACTTATATTATATCCTTTTAAATCTGGTAAACTGGGATGTCTAGCTTAGCTTATTTAAAAGCAGCTTGTGCTAAAACAAGCAAATAGATTTTTAAGATTGCTTATTCTAAGGTTCTTACCTGCACAGCTAGCAACCTGCTTATTTTTTCATATGCTTATAGCCTTATAACAGTAATGAGTATTTTCTCAGGGTCCATGGCTCCATCTTCATGATCTACAAGTTTTGTATCCTATCTCATTGACTCGGCTATGTTCTTTACTTTTTGAGCACATCAACATCATCACGCAATATAATAGCACCTTTTGGCCGTAGGATTCTATCCATTTCTAAAAGAATGTCTTCGAAATTACATCTACATGGATATCAGTGAATAAAGTTTTAATATTTATACCAATGTTGATCAATGCAATGCTTTCAGAAAGATGATGATTCTTTAATAAGTGTTTACATAATAAAGTTATGTGTAACTGTGTTGTATTTACCTGTCACTGTATAAACTGAATAGATTGTTGGCGTGAATGAGATCATACATGCGTGGGTACGTTGAAAAAGATTCACACCTGCAAAATTAGATAACAGATTTAGCACGTCGAATATTAATTGAAAGTTTGAAACAACATAATTATCCAACCCAGCCTTACCCGACCCATAAAATGTTCTTATTTTACGCATTACCTAGCCCGTCAGAACCAAAACTCATTTGCTAGTCAAGATATATACCAGTCATGATAGATGACTATTAGTCCTCATTCGTATATAACTACAAGAGTGTTGGTCGTAGCCAAAGTGGGGAGAACGTTCATAACCCATAACCTGTGTCTAATGCAGCCCTGAATGTCCCATTATTAATCAGTATAACAGATTCAACTTGATCAATAAACGCATAAGCCCCTTCAGGAAATTAAGCACCACCTCCCAAGAATCTAAATACATTATCTTCATCAGCATCCCCATCGGCTTCTTTCTTTGCAGCAACCTTCTGGTTCTTTTGCTTCACTCTGCCAGGTCTGCCACCCCGAAGGGACTTGTGAGTGAAAAGTCAATATGCATCTGTGAGTCGACTCTAACCATGAATGATGGAACATTCACAACTTGCCTTCCAACCCTGTAACTGCAACCACATATAAGTAAACGGAACATCACAACAATGACCATAACAAAAAAAAACTGAGTTAAACAGGACTTGAAAGAGGTTGGTCGGGTTAACCAGTTTTTGCTTGTAGTTACTTTTTACGGATAAAGAAATACCAAAACCACTTGTTCGCAAGTCAGGTTTTGTACTAGGAACCTAGATGAAGCTGCTTTAAAGGGTGTGTGAGATAGCATTGTTCAATACACAATTGCCGACTTAATCAATATAAAGTCAAAATGGCTGATTTTTAAGAAATCATTAATGTTTTATACACAATGTAGGCTCAAAACCAGGTTTTTATTTTTTAAACCACTAAATGAATAAGAAATTTAGAACATACACAATGGGCAGGTTTATCTTTTGCTTGAGCTGCAAAATCTGTTATTATATAACCATGCTCTTTCCAAGCTAAGCACGTAATATATTGCAAATAACATATATAACTAAAATAGGTTACTTTTTACTTACCAACAGCTTTCGAGAGTTCCCAGTTGTGGTCATTAGGGACAATCTGAATAACTTTTTGCTCACCATGCTGGCCTTTTCACAGAAGGCAAATAATGCTGCTATTGTTTCGAGCTTGATTCGCAGCACATAAACCACACTATTCTAGATACGGTGCCTACTAGTCACGAAAGTACATGAAACAAACATCAAATGTGAAACTAAAAAAGATTATGTAATTGATTAGCTGCAAATTTAGGATTCGAGAAATATTGTACCTGTTTAACAATGTCGTAAACTGTAGAGGGATCGGTGAAATCAACTACAACTGATGTGGCTCTTGACTGTCAATAGATTCAATTAGCATGATAACTATAAAATTATGAATGCTACTTGTGATATTTAGAATAGATGGTTGATCTTTTTAAATGTCAACATGTTACAATTTAGATTGTTTAAAGTTAGTTTCTTCCATGCCACAAACCTTAAACGACAAATCGTAAACATTAATATAAAAATCATAAATCTTAACTTTCTAAAATGTTAAAACGATCATTTTAGCATAAGTACATTATTGTATAAAGCTCAATATATTCCTTTTGTCTTCGATAAAAATGAAACATGCTCCAAGTATGTATTTATTCATGTTACATTTTTTGCGTTGTTTCTGCAAAAGAATCATATTTGTACCTTCCCGAGGTCTTCTCCAACAAGGTATGAATCAACGGCTCCAACGACTTCCATATCCCTTGATTTTGTGACGGATAAAACAACATCCATTCCAATCTCCTTAGTTGTTCCATTAATCAACACTTGACTCCGTACCCACACAAGAAAACAAACATTGTTAAGAAACATCATTATTTACGGGTATTATGGTCTTGGGCAATATCAAACAACGCCAACAACGAAACATGTTATAGTATGCTTCATAAGCTCAATTCTTGTGGCTTATTTTGAAACTTTCTGGTAGTATGTCATTATAAAGTTATATAGCCAAAAAAAATTAAAATCAAGCCAAAAAAAGTGAGGTTATGAAACATAAGCCAAAAACTAAATAATCCATAACCCGACTATATAAGCCAAAAAAACACCCCCTAAAGCATAAAAAAGTCATACAATTGCAAAAGCCCCAAATTATAACTACAATACACTTATTAATCAAAATCAAATCACGGGCTAAGATAAGAAAACAAATAATTTCATATATATGACAATTGAACAAATAAAATTGCTAATAATAAAAATTTAACCTTATAATAGTGACTGAGGGTTTGTTGGTGATAAGAGCGGCGGAGATGGTGGTTATAGCGGTGGTTACATCAGTGAGTAGGGCTATGGTCGGGATTAGGTTGTCGTAGATGGCGGTTGCATTAGAGAAGAACAACAGATAGGGAGGAGTGAGGGCAGTTGCATTAGAGGGCTATGGTAGGGTTTGGGTGTTTATTGTGTATGAGGAGTAGGACTGAGGATAAGGGATTAAGGTGTGAGATATGAAAAAGTCAAAAAGGAAAAAAGAGAGGGATAAATCCCGCGTAAGTATTTGTGGTGTTTTGCTTCAAAATAAGTTTGATTTTTTACGGCATGGCTATTTTTTATAATTTCACAATGTGACTATTTTGTATGTATTGGTCACATATAATACCCTTATAATGTGGCCATAAACATAATTTAGATACACATTTGTGATATGGTGTGACTATTGTAAAGCCTATAGTCACAGGATCATGCTTCAATTAAATGTGACTATACACATTAGGTTTTGGCAAGTGGTTCGCCTGATAGTATACGTATAATACTACTAGGCAAATCAATGATAAAAATTCCGGAAGAGATATTCCCGGGTCGTATGTTCATGTATGTCCTATGAGTATAGTGTGAGCCTATATGCACCTCTTTTGGTCACATGTTCAAAGTGTATGACAAATATGTGTGTCACTTTATAAATGCTATATCGTGCGACTAATGCCTTCAAACTTACTTTTCAGTTGCCACGACAATTTCAAATCATATGTGGCTAAATATTCAGCAAAAAATAGCAGTCCACTTATATTAAAATAATTGTGTGCAAGCTTGACTATATGGCACTAGCCACATACACAATTACTTCATGGACCATTATTGGAATTTGGATAACACTGTTCAATTGCTGTGACATAATTTATCACAATATGTATATATACTAGTAGTGACTAACGGTTTCAAACTTATTGAATCTGTCACACGTCCTAAATTCAAAAGTGACTAAATAATCAACCAAAAAATTTACCAGTTAGACTAGTCACATACATATTCAAATGTGTGACAATGAACCTGAAATCTGGTCACACCTCAAATGAGTTCAAGTGTGGCTGTTTATTTTATCCTGGTACATTTAGTCACATAAATATCTGACTGTGTGGCCGTTTAAAAAACAACATGTGTAACGAAATCCTAGATTTGTACTAGTGACACTCAGAAGACTAATGTCCCTGTGCCTCCTTCTACAGGAGTAAACTGTTGCACCAATACTAGCGGATTATAGCCTAGGAGCAATACCAAGAAAAATAGGATCACGCCAGCTAAAGGTGTTAACAAGAAGAAAGTAAAAGAACACCCTAGGACAAATAAGTCAAACTTAAGAACCACAAATCGTGTTGATTCTAGTAGTAGCTCTAAGTGTACAGTAATTAATTCGAATTCTGATTCTGTTTGCCAAACATGTAACAAATGTTTAATTTCTGCAAATCATGATGTATTGTAAGGTTTGATTATTTAGCAATCTGTTACAAAGGCATCCCACCTATTCATAATATTCATAAATGTCTGCGCAAAGTTAACAAGTTTGGAAACCTAAGCAAGTTAGGCAAGTATGGAAACTCACAGGGAAAGTGCTTACCAGTGTTGGTCATCAATGGAGACCCACGGGCAGAATATTCACTTTAGGAGAATAGTGCCCTTTAACTAGGCTTACTAAACCTAAAGTAGCACCTGCTAAGCAAAATGAGAATCAGGCCATTACTTGTGCTAACCAACAGGAACCCAACCAAAATTAGGGATCCAACTTTCCAAACTCTCCATCTTCGTCTATTTTCATATACAGGTCGTACAGATCATCCTTTGGTATTTGGACTCAGGCTGTTCAAAACATATGAAAGAGGATCGCTCACGGCTCAAGAATTTCGTGAAAAAGTTAATCGAGACAGTTAGATTCGGGCATGACCACTTACTGGGCTATTTATGTATGAGATTGGTGATTGTGACAGTGTAATCTCCAAGGTATACGAATAGAAGGACTACGACACAATCTGTTTTCTCTGCGGACAATTAGCTTGCGACTCTGATCTCGAAGTTGCACTCATCGAAACCATTCATGTATATTGTTCGTAATACTAACAAGGTGTTGAATGAATTAAAGTGTACTCGCGGCTCTAATTTGTACACTATCTCGGTTGAAGACATGATAAAGTCCTCTCCCATTTGCCTGTTTTCTAAGGCCTCTAAGAACAAATCACTTGGTTCATCTGCTCCTCTCCGTTAACTACTTGAACTTATGGTACCATCAAGTATCTTTCAAGAAATGACATAGTCAGACGGCTTAGAGATTTAGTTGAGAAATGATTCAAGCTCTGCTCTGCATGACCTCGGAAAGAGCATAAAACCATACCTACAAACCCAAACCGGAACAAACCACCAACATTGGAATCAATACCCTTCAATGATTTATGTGACCCGATACGAGTGGCATAACATATAATGGGAGCAATACAGCTTGGTGTCTCATCGTTATCGATGATTATTCATCTGCGCTTGGAGTCAAGTTTTGAGATCGAAAAGATTAAACACAATAGGTTCGGTATCAAAGTTCTAAGCAAATACAAGTCTGTCTCACACAGAAACTGTCAGATCCGTCTGTACCGATACATGGCACAGGAATTTGTCATCCAAAGATATGACTAATATTAAACGTATCGGCATTTTATCACCAAAAGACAGTTCCAGAGGACACTCCACAGCACAACGGCGTTGTCGAAAGTGATGAAACCGCACACGTTGTACAGAGGCAGCTAGAACAATTCAGATATTTTCGCTAGGCTTTCTGGGAGTTTTTCTACTGGGCAGAAGGCTAATGGCGACTGCTTGTTACACCCCAAAACCGATTCCCATTCACACCCAGTTCACAACAACCCCAATGAACTGTGCATGATACAAGAAGCAATGATCTTACCTTTCCATATCTATGTGCTCTTTGTTACCCTACAAAATGACAGCGCAGATTTGGAACATTTACAACCAATATCGGATATTGGAATATTTGTTGGTTTCATAGCTCCTAGCGGAAATGTATAGAACTCTACAACAAAAGAACCCGACTGAATTATGGAAAATAGCACTTAATATTAGCAGCTACTGAGAGCAAAATGGACTCATGTGCAAATCAGTACAGGACCCGCTCCTACTTTTCTGATGCCTGGACAAATAAGTTCAAGGCTCGTACCAAATCCGGTTCCTGCAGCACCTTATGTACCCCCCCCTCCCCCCACAAATAAAGAACTTGAGATTTTATTCTAACCAATGTTCGATGAATACATGGAACCTCCTCGTGTTGAAAGACAGGCCTCTCCTGCTCCAGCAGTTTCAGTCCCAGTCAATTCAGCCGGTACACCTTCATCTACTACCATTGATCAATATACACCTTCTCAAAGTCATTCACCGTCATCGTCATTATTACAATCTCCAAGTTTACATCAAGGCGTTGCAGCTGAATCTACTCTCATGGAAGACAATCCCTTTGCTCCTGTTGACAATCATCCCTTCATAAATGTTTTTGCTCCAGAACCTAGTTTTGAAGCATCATCATCCGGGGATCTTAGTTCAACAAAATCTCCTTATGTCTCTCAAACACTTCATCATCTCGGGAAATAGAGCAAAGATCACCCGCTGGATAATATTATTGGCAATCCCTCTCGGACGGTATCCACCAGAAAACAACTGACAACCGATGCCTTATGGTGCTTGTATAACTCTGTACTGTCAAAAGTCGAAGCAAAGAACTTCAAATCTGTAATTACTGAAGATTGCTGGTTTCAAGCTATGCAAGATGAGATTCACGAATTTGATCGCCTTCAAGTATGGGAATTAGTAGCTCAACCATACTGTGTCATGATTATTGCTCTAAAGTGGATTTACAAAGTTAAACTTGATGAGTACGGTGATGTTCTGAAGAACAAGGCTAGGTTAGTGGCCAAAGGATATCGTCAAGAGGAGGGCATTGATTTCAAGGAATCATTTGCACCGGTTGCACGTATCGAGGCTATTTGTATCTTCATCGCTAATGCCGCCAGTAAAAACATGACCATCTATCAAATGGATGTAAAGACAGCATTTGTAAAACCTAAAAATCTCAACAAATGTGAAATTACCAAAATACCCCTAATGCAAGAAAATTCCATAAAAGCTTAAATACATATGTTTTGCGTATGAAGAAGGCTTTGGACGTTTTATTGCATGCTCCTTGGGCGTGAGTATGATAACATTGTTACGATTTCTTTACAGACAACCAACTTTTTCCAAGGGTGCAGTAGATCCGACATTATTCACTCGGAAAATAGGCAAACATATTCTTCTTGTTCAAATATATGTAGATGATATCATATTTGCCTCGACCAACCCTAAAGCATGTGACATATTTTCTAATGAGATGAGTTCAAAATTTTCAAATGTCAATGATGGGAAAAATGTATTTTTTCCTAGTGTTTACATGTTCTCAAATCCAGGGGCATTTTTATTAATCTATTCCAAAATTTGCTCTTGAAATATTAAAGAAAATTTGGGATAGATTTGTGTGACCCTGTTGATACACCAATGTGGATCGACGTCAACATACGGGATGTGGACCACTAGGATTCCAGTTGACACAGAATTTATTTCGTAGTATAGTAGCTCCTAATGTACCTCACTGCCAGCAGACCCGACCTTGTATTCGATGTATGCATGTGTGCTATGTATCAGGCTTCGCCTACCAAAAAGCACCTTGAAGCACTTAAACTGGTCTTTTGGTATCTCAAAGGAACCATTAATTAGGGTCTTTGGTATCTGAAAGACACCGCTATGGCATTAACGGCCTATGCAGATGCGGACCATGCAGGTTGTCAAGACACACGAAGAAGTACGTCAGGAAGTACTCAGTTCCTTAGAGATAAATTAGTCAGCTGGTCATCAAAGAAACATAAGAGCACTGCGATCTCAACTATAGAGGCTGGATACATTGCCATGTCTGGATGCTGTGCTCAGATACTTTGGATGAGATCACAGCTTACAGACTACGACTTTGTCTTCAATAAGATTCCCCTGTATTGTGACAATGAAGTGCCCATGGCTCTCTGCTGCTATAATGTCCAGCACTCCGATCCAGGACATTGACTACGACACCATTTTATTATGAGAGCTAGTTGTGAAAGGCGTGTGAGTTGTTACTTCGTGACGATAGATTATCAAGCTTCGCCGGACTATATCACCAAAGCATTATCAAGGGAGCGGTTCGAATTCCTACTCCCATGACTTGGTATGAAGAGTATGTCTTCGAAAACCCTTAAACGTCTCCAGGAAGGAGAAGAGGAGTAAAGGATGGTCCTCCTATATCCTATGTAAATATGTATATAGCTTAAATCTAAAAAGAAAATACAAAAATATAAAACCTACAAAAACCATAAAAATCAAAAAATAGAAAACTTCAAAAATAGTTTTTCAAGACATGTCTTCCGTTTATCGATAACATTTACGAACCTAGAAATGTCATTCAGTAATGACACGGGTTTTTAAATGAAGCTCGAGCGGAAGTTCAAACTTTTCAAAACATGTCTTTATGGCTTGCAGTTCCTTCTGACTGCAACCCACTTCTCAAAGTGAGGAAAGCTTGTCGCCAAAAAGACGGCTGTTCCTAACAACGGGTGATTAAGTTCTCCCGGGCATGGATTACTTTATATACATGCAACTCCGTATTAATGTACGTTTCAGTGCATTATTTCTTGTTATAGATGAGAAGTCTTCTTTCTTTAACCAAATAATTTTCCGTCTATGATTCTTCAGAAAATTATTTGTGTCTCACTCGGTGGAAAGGTGTTGTTTGAAAATTAATCAGTCTTGAATTTCTCAAAATTTGACACTCAATCAATGACTACAGCTCTTTAAATAGAAAACGGGTCATTGATTGAGGGGGAGAGTGTTTTCAAATTTATGACATCTAACGGGCACTTCAATTCATCACATAATTAATTGGTTAATGGTTTGTTTGTATTTGACGGGGTTTTAATTTGATGAGGAGTTAAACTTATGTTAACTCAAAAGGCCAAAATTGTCAATAATGTATGAGTTTAGGGTCCTATGTGTAATTTGCTAAATGTGTCCTAGGCTTATATTTCTATAAGGACCATTTGTGCCATTTCTAAAACTTGAATAAACCATTTAATACATCGAAAAGGACTTAGGAAGTTTAGGGACCAATTCTGTCAATTTATAAAACCACTAAAGTTTAAAAGGAGGCCAGCGAGTTGTCCTGGTCAAATCTTCCAAATTCAGTCAAACCTATCACTCTAAATCCTCTCTCGCAACTCGCTGACTTGATCCACTATTTGATTTTTGATTTCTGTGGCTTTTCGTGTTAAGGTACCCATTGATTTTTTCGTTCTATATCAAATAAATTTTCTTAAGATCTTAATCAGGTAGGATAATTCACACTAAATCGCTCTAAATCAAAGTGTTCGACTAGTTTTATCATTTATTTCATAACTAGTGTTTGGAATAATATGCGGGTTGCTGGGTTTAGTTTAGAACGGATGTAAGATGCCTCGTTACTGATCTAATTGTATCCCCTATTTCATTATTTTTGTGGTATTGATGATTTTCGTGGTAATTCTTGACTTTTATTAGTCAAAGACCCTTGTTTGTTGTTGTTTGTTGATAATGAATGTTGCAAAAATGATCGGTTATGTTGCCTTAGTTTTAATGATGTGGTTTCAGGATCATGTTTGCTCGTATAAGTGAATTTAGGTTTTAGCGAGTTCTCTGTGTGCTATGTAGCGAGTTATGATTATACTAAGTAGCGAGTTGAGTGACTTTTTCTTTGTAGCGAGTTATTGTTGATGCTTAGTAGCGAGTTGTAATGCTTGTTAGTGAGTTAAGAATATTATATTATCATGAACAGGCAACTCGCTAACCTGTAGCGAGTTGACGAAGATTTATATTTTTATCGTGCTCTCGATATCACTCCAGCCAATGATAACTATCCCTTTGTGGCTCCACCGTCGAGTGATACAGTTATCAAGTATGTCAACACTTTGGGATACCCCAGTACACTCAGGAATGTGTCAGCAATGTCTGTTAATGCTCTCTATCAACCATGGAGAGCCATCTTGTCTATGATCAACATGTGCCTTACAAGCAAACCTGCTGGATATGACAGGCCGACATCCAGTGTTCAGATTACTTGGGGTATCATTGCGAATCGCTCATACTCGATTAGTGCTGGAAAGGATTTAGGAAGAGTTTGGTTCAATCCTTATGACGTTTCTCACTGATAGGAAGTAATCTAGTTCGGGCTGCAGTTGAAAGAAGAAGGACCGCTAATCTGCTCATTCCATGTGTCGGTTCACAAAAAACTGATCATCATCTTCTGCGAAACAAGCACAACATTCAACCAAGGACTGTTCGCCTCTTCATATCCTCATGAGGAATGCATTCTGAACACTCTCGTGTTTTGGAAAGGGTTGGTAGAGATATATTTGGCATTCGATACCTGATGCTCTAATCACTGATGAAATTAAAGGAGCACCCTACTACGGCTACTACCGAGAGCATGTTGCCAAATATCAACAATTTCTAGATGCGGAACGTGGCAAGGCTGAGGAAGGAGGAGAAACAGAGTCTTCTGATGCTACCAAGGTCACTAAACCCAAGGCAGTTAAGGTTACTAAACCCGCTGGTGACAAGGCACCAAAGCCCACCGCTACTCAACACTAACCCCAAACCTCACCTACATCATCTTAAAATAAGCGGTCTCAGAGAAGAACGTAAACTGGTTAATGGAAAAACTTTGTTGAACCCTCACAGCAAAAGATCAAAGGGTGGACTAGGGGAAAAAAGACGCAAGTGAAATAGTCCACTCTCGTTGGTTGATGAGCCCATTATGATAGGTGTTCCTGTTGAGGATCCTGCCCATACTGATGAAGAAGCAGATCTTCAACGGGCCTTATAACTAAGTTTAAAGGAACAAGCAGAACGAACTCAGGGACCAACTCGTCCGGTGGTATTGAGGGAGCCCGACTCTAGGAAATATCAACCGCTTCCAGAGGTACAAGGAAATGGGAAAGAGAAAGTCGTTGATGAACAAGCTGCTCACGATCTACTCACCCTTCAGACTCCAACGAAGAAGAGCCCTGTAGATCAATTTATCTTTCAAAGGCACCCTCCTATGCCCACTGGACATGCTGACTTACCTTCCTTGGATACTGAGCTAGCTCTGACTGACAGTGAGACGGAATCAGATGAGGAAGTGCATGTGATCAATACTGGAGATCAAGATAAAGGCCAGGCTGGACCAAACCCTGGTGAACAAGATGAAGTCCAGGCTGGACCAAACCTTGGTATACAAGATGAAGGCCAGGCTAGATCAAACCCTGGTGATGCTGGAGAGTCTCAACCTCACCCAAGTCATGGGGTTCATGCTGGACCAAACCGTGAACACATGGACTTAGAGGCCACTGATGCTTCATCTCAACAAAAACCAGAGCAAATAGATGATGAGTTTACCACAACTGTTTACCCAAATGTTCAGGAGAACCTCAAACTGCCAACTAAAGATCATGTGATTCTAGAAGAACTTGCAAGCTCCATGGGAACCCTGTCTTCTCTGCAAAACCTTGAAAAAGACCTCAGCTTCACTGATCAGTTTTTTGTAGAGAAGCCACATAAAGATGAATCAGGGAAAACGAATGCTGAAACAAAGGTTCAGTCAATGGTTTCAGTCCCTATTCATCAAGACACTTCCTCGGTTCCCCCAATGACCAGTCCGATTATTGATCTCATGACGATGCAATCCGACTCTCCACTACCAACATCAACAGCAACAACCTCAATAATCAAAACAACATCTCTTCCACCACCTCCTCAACCATAACAAAGCATCACAGATCTGATCCTAGTAAGTCGCATAGGTGAGTTGGAACAACATATGGCGGATCTGATTTAAAATAACTTGGCACTGGAGGAAAGGTTGGACAAACAAGGGACCCGACTATACAACTTAGAGAATCTCAATATTCCCCACAAGGTGAGCCAAGCAGTTGATGAGATAGTTACTAATGCAGTAGATTGGGCAATGCAAGATCCACTTCGAGCTCGCTTCAGGGATCTGCCCACCGTTGATATGAAGGAAATACTTCAACAACGTATGTTTGAAGACAACTCCTACAAGGCTCATGAGGTTCACAATGACTTGTTTGAAGGCTTGAAGAAGTCATTGGAGTAGATTATTCAATCATCGGGTCTAGCTGATCTGGTTGAAGCTCGTAAGAGAAAAGATAAGATGCATGCAAGCTCCAAGAACTCCTTATGGGGTCTCCACTTTCTGCGGCCCCACCTCCACACGCCTCCCTGGAAGGTGCATCTAGTGCTCTAGGTATTTTAGGTGCATCAGGATCCTCTAAACTGCCACCACCTCCTCCTCCTCCATCATTATGGTTCATCAGCGATCTGCTCGCAACTAGGCAGTAAGGCTCAAAAATAGCTCGTTCCAAGCCTGCGGGCCCCAGCAATCAATCCATGGGCTTGGACTACTATGTCATAGATTCGAGTCAACTGGTTTTATGGCAGTCAAGGTTATTCTTACTGACTCTCTGATGCGGAGTTGATTCCATCCCCGATAAGGCAGGTACATTTGTTGATGTGAAGATCTCCGGGATGATCACCTACCAAAAGCTAACTGAGACAAGATGGTGGAAACACTACCTGAAGAGGAAAGGACCTGCGACTCATGAACATGCTTGGACCATTCCTTCTTATAATGTAATGATTTTGAGACAACTGGGGTCTGCATTGGTTTCACTTATGAAAACACCATGCTGAGACTCATTACTTGCAAAGACTGGAGACATGGCGACTTTTATGAAATGGTACTGCCGATAAGTGAACAAGACCAAGCTTACACAAGTAGATTTCGAAGGGCAGGCTTATGAAGTTGTTAAAGCATTTTACCCAGACGTCATTCACCTTCAGTTCCAGATGGAGTGTCACAAGATGCTCATAGCTCAGGTTGACTGGACGAATCCAGAAGGAGCTCATGTCTTGATATCTCGATGACAACCACCACTGCCTCTCGATGGTCCTCCAGGTCATGTCACTAGTCAACCACGATTCTTCTTCAATAAAGACTTGGAGTATTTAAGATATGGCAGCAAGGGAAGCAATCCTGCACTATCGATTTCCAAGATGAAGGCTGCTAGTTATCCTGACTTTGGGCTTGAACTGCTAGTGCCAGAACAAATGTGGATTGATGATGTGTGTACTTATGACATAAGTGCAAAATATGGCATCTCTCACTGGTGGTTTAATCGACAGAAGTTCTTTTTGCAGGGCATGATTCTCGTAGACGTAGAAAAGATGTTAGAAAAACATAATTTTCGGATTCTTTGTGTCGTCAGTATCAATGATACTCAAGATACGGGTATGACTACTGGAGCGTATTGTCCTCCGAATAGCTGACTTCCAAGAACACACGATTGCGGAAAGAGATTTCAAGAACCTGTATCCCAGTGACTTTGAAGACCTGAATCTGCTTCTTCTACAAGGTCATCTCGATCATCTTCCTGGTTCAGACAAATGGATGCTATATTCTTGATGTAGATTATGGACCCAAAACTTGGTGATACGACAACGGGTTAAATGTCTCTTCAAACTCGGAATTGTCTACGACCGTCCTTCAGTGTACGGAATGATATCGCCCATTCATTTTTAATGGTCAATATGATGGGTTAATATTATTAACTTTGTACTACGTTATGTGGCTGGGTATGAATTTTTATGAATTTTTCCATTATATTCTATCTTTAAACTATCATTACCTGTACACTAATAGAATCCCTCTCTAACTGTGGGGGAGTTATATCGGTTCCATATAACGGCTTGTATTTAAATCAGACACATTTTCTCCCAAAATTTTCTAACATATTTAAATCAATTGAGATCCTAAATCTCAAAGGGTTTGATAAATTTTAATCAAGGGTTGAGAGAGGGGGAAAAATTGTTGGATTTAAATATTAAATCTGATAAAAATGTGATCTATTAAGACTCAAGCAGGTACTCATCCCTCCTTGTGCCAATCAATTTTGATTACCGACATACTTGTTAAGGAGGGGGGGGGGGGCGTTTCTAAATAATCAAAACAATCAAGGTACAATAGCTTTGATATCTATATCACAAGTACCTTGATTGATTTTTTAATTAGTTTTATGGCGAAGTGAACTGTACTAAAAGACCGACTCTGTACTTACTTTATCGGAGTTATAAGGATGGTAAGGTTAGGTACATGTTCCCATGATCCCGCCAGTGCCGGAGGGATCTACCCAGGGACAATCCACTAGTTAGTGTAGAAGTCCTTAAGTATGATTACAAAAGGAGTAATGTGAGAATAAGGGAATAGTGCGGACTGAGATGGAGCTAGTACTGGAAAACACACCAAAGAGGTACTAGTAATGAAGTCTCGGTAAGCACTGAAGGGGTTGAAGAATGAAAAAGAAATGTTAAGATAAAGGGTGAAAAGAAAGCAGCCCTCCTTTGACATTAGGCAAAAACCGGGTCACTACATATGCTGTCAGAATCACATGGTTGATTGCTGACATTGAAGACAAGTATCATGGACCCAGTGATACGCTGCACAACCCTTCCTAGCCACTCAAGATCCCTCAAAGGATTCTTGTTTCATTTCTCATGAAGATCAATGCATTTCTATCGTCTCTCTCACTCCGAGTTAGACGATATTGAAAAGGTGGCACTCTGCTCTAGCCTCCGACTACTAAAAACCAAATGTGCACGATTGAGTCTAGAGCCATGAGATCATCCATAAATCTCGTTAGGACACTAATACAAACTATGCTTGTTCATCACACACTGTGACAACAAGTAAATGTTTCTAGGTCTACGCTTATCCTCGAGGTTATTGCCAGGATTATCGAGTGGATTCGAAAGTAATCACAATGAAATGGAAAATCTTCTAGTGGCCAACATCAAACAAGCTCTTGGTAGGTGACATGTGAGATCCACTATGGATCAAACTTGTGACAAATGAAAAGCAACGATGGTGCGATTCTTTATGAATTAAACTTGTTCTAGGCAGTGAATTGACGAATAGTTTTTGAAAAACCTTTCGATGTGCTCAACAATGGGGAAATTTTTTTTTTTCAAAGGCACATTGAATGTGTATATCTTTCAAATACAAATGTGTTTCTATTGAAATTTGATTTTTAGGATATATACCGTTCGATGTGCTCACAAAAATCTTTTTCTGATGGAACACGATTGTCTTTTAATCAATTTTTCATTAATTGTGGATTTTTAATTCAGGGTTTCACTCACTTCGTGCTTTGTCTACTTTGAGGCGCTCCGGTTTGAGAACGGCTAGCGTAGCTGCGAAACCCTATCAAGGAGATTCTTCAAAATTCTACCCGATCATAGGCAGTATTTATACTGATTACAAGGAACCGTGGTTCTTGCATCCTTATTCCACGAAAGTTGAACAAGACACTTTCATTTGTTTATTTCCTAAAACCATTACTTGCAGGTTCCGACGGTGCAGCTGATGGGCTAAAGGACATGTCAATCACAACCCATGCTCACAATTATATTCTAATCAAGCATCGTGATAACTGAAAGACCTACAACACTAGCTCCGCAACTTCTGATGCGTACTATCATGATCCATTAAAAGTGTGAGCATGCAGTTTGAAGGTCAAACATTACATGGAGGCATTACCACAACAAGGTTGATTAAGAGATTTAAATGCGGCTGTGATTTAGATTATAAAGCTCTAAAGATACAAAGTTTATAGGAACTAAGCTCAATGATCACTACATTATGTACATTGAAACCAATGCATGAGAACCAAAGGACTACGAGTGAAACACAAGTTCAACATTACAGAGCTAATTTAGTATTTTATAGGTTGACTTCCCTTAGGGGGGAGATTTGTTAGATATTTGAAAATGATCGGTCTCACCGTGTTTTTACGTTTATTGTTGCTCGTAGTTAGTAGTTAATGTATAAAATTCGGTAATGGGCGGGTATTAACCCAACGTGTAAGCACACTACTAAGTCCTTATGGCCGGTTTGTTGTTAATATATAAGCCTTCTTCCATGCCATGAATAGGTGGGTTAGTCTTTTAGATATTTACAAGTTCATTTTCTCGTACTAGAAAGTTATCTTTCATTTTTCTCTCTAGAACATTGGCTAATCCATAGTCATTCAATAGTAGTTATGATTTCCAATATCTTCTGTTTCATGTTCTCCAGAATAATGGCCCTATAAATACTGGGCGGCCCCCTAATATATATGGGACCGCTGGTTATTTAAGGGACCGCCATCAGAGGTCACAGATTCTTCTACTGTGACCCCCTGAATTTCTATGCAGTTGACCACTATCCCATCTAGGCCTAGCTATAATTTCTGCATTTTGACAAACACTTTTTGGAATCTAAAACTTCAAACCCCATGCCTTACTTCTTCAATCTATCTCTTCCACCTTAAATCATAAACTCTTCTCTATCCCTTCACCACTCACATTTTCCTTCACCTCATTCTACCATGAATTCCACAAATGCTTCCTTATCTAACCCTTCCAAGAAAATCAAACTCACCCATAATCCCTCTAGACAAACTATTTGTCAACATATATAGTGTGAGCATATCACCACCACACCGTCTCTTACATCAACTTCTTTATCTTAACTCACAAAAATGCACCATCAGAAAACAACATTCACTAATCTTACATATTAAGTTCTAGAGAACATTTTCTTCCTTTCACTCAATACCTCTAATTTTCACCACCATCTTCACTTGAACCAATTCTCTCTTCTCTTGAACCTTTGCTTGACAACTTTTGGATGTCTCCTAGTCCTTTAAATCTCAAACCACTTTCAAATGTCATCCTTCCTTGGATATAACGCTTTCTTTGTCCCTATTCATTCTCTTGATCACACTCATGACTCACCTTCTCCACCATCACCACCCAAACATCAACCCAACTATCATGGCCATCATATTTTCTTACAATATCATGACTATCATTGGGTCAACTTGCATTGTTGTTCTTATACACAAAACCTTTTCTTTACTAAGAGATAAGATGAACATCATGTTTGCTTCATCTTGAAGATCTTCTCACTACCGCATCACATCACACTTTCACCTCCCACCTTGAAAAATCTCTAAAAATGTTTTCTTAAACGGTCACCCCAAACCTTTTGCTCAAACAAATGTCATTCTCTATGAATCATGTTTCATTTAAGACTTATGTTGTATTATTCTCTGTTATCTTGTATTAACTCTCATTTATTTTTACATGAATGAATTGTTGGTTGTGCTAGTGTATGAGTTTTTGTTGGTTGAATGAAAACTCTCTTTTGTTTATTTGAATAAAATGTGTTAAACTTGGAAAGAGTTTTGTCTTGCACTTGTAATTTAACTTTTTTGTTAGCACACAATCTTCATAAGATCGGTCCCTTGGTGCCTCAAACAAGAGGGAGCACACATCAAGGGGGAGTCTTGATATCGTCGATTTCCTTCTTCCTTCGACAACTCAACGATCATTCTTTTTTAATTTGACAAAAAGGGGGAGAAATGGAACATAACTCATTTAATAATTTAACATCTTTAATTTTATTTAAAATGATTTTATATTTTGTCATCATCAAAAAGAGAGAGATGTAATACAAATAATGTATATATACGTGATTTTATTTTTATCGAATATCATCGTTTTGATAATAACAAAATTGTAATAAACATGTACCATAAATTTATAAACGTTTACAAATTATCAAATGTAAAATTCCATTTCTAAGATTAGTGATCACTTAAGGTATGAACAAACAAAATAATTAAGCATGATTAGTGATCAAGAAAACATTTTTCTCTTAATCATCACTTTTAATTCTACAAAAGTTCTTAATCCTCACTTTTAATTCTACAAAAGTATTTTCTCAAAAAAACATTTACAAAATATTTTCTAATTAAAAGAAAAGTTTTATTAAAAACTTAAAATTTGAAATTCAAATTTTTCCCCCAAAATGGAAGGTTTCATAACAGATACAACCTTAACCACAGAAAGACAAAAAGGGAGCGGAGTCTAGTGGCGGCCCCCTTATATATAAGGGACCGCCGGGACCGCCACCAGATGACCGTTGGGATTCCCTGCCTATAAATACTGCTCCATTCCCAGCAAAAAAATATTCCTCTTTGCATGAAATTTTTCAATCTTTTCTTTCTCTCTCTAAACCTTCTTTCTCTCACTAAAACTCTTGATCACTAACATACTTAGATCTTGTTTCAAGTGATCTAATCTCTTCCCTCTCATTCAAGTGCAAGAGAACTCGCATTCGTCAAGAAACGAAGTGTTAATTAGTGATATCTCCTCTTTTCTTCTAAGTACCAAACCTATATTGTATTTATCTTGTGTATTTGTGTGATTTGGATATTGTGTAGATCCGATAGTGTAGATCTTGTGAAGTGGTAGATTGGTTCTAGCTAAGATTAGGACTCGACATTTAGCTTAGTGTTGGAAAATAACGTAAGCGACGTGTAAACGGTTTTATCCGCCTAAAGAGAGCTTGTTGTCATAGTGAAATCTTGAGTCGGATACTCGGGGAGTGGAGTAGGGCGAAGAGGTGCTTCGTAGCCGAACCACTATAAATCTCTGAATGTCTTGGTTTGGTTTTTCTTTCCTTATCTCTTTACATTATTATTGTTGTTATTTAGTTTTCGTTTAGATAGTTATTGCTTGTTCACATTGTGATTTGATTGAACATATAACTCGGATCTATACATTTTTGAAAGTAAACTTTTAAACCGTAAAACAAATGTGTAAACTATTTAACCCCCCCCCCCCTTCTAGTTTCCACACAGCCTATGAAAATCGTCCTCTGTGATTAGGGTTTCGAAAATATAGTTAAGCACATCGTAAAGTCGTGTTAAGGGTTTTGTATTTATAGCTGCTGGAATTAAGTTGATACGTCGTATCCGTTGAGGTCGATACGGCGTATTGGAGTTTCCTTGGAGTAGGGACCACGTTTGCATCTTCCAGAATGCTCTTCGAGTATATCTTCATGGATACGGCGTATGATGCATTTTGAATATGGCGTATAGGTGATTGTGTCTTTGTGGTTTCTTGTGAAGTTTAGGCGCAGATACGCTGTATCTTCTTGATGGATACGGCGTATTGAATGTCAGATCAGTAAGTTTCTTAATTTATGCGTTTAAGCTCCAAAATGTGCGCTTTTTAGCTAATCTTCACCAATTGCTCCATAATTACTGCAAATAACTAATATAACAGATTAAGTACCAATTCATGCAATAATTATATCAAATGGGTAATTTACATGGAATAAATGATGCTATAAAAGTGACTTTATTTGATGTCATTAGTACATCGCACAATCTTATGTATGTGCCGTACTTATCAATGAATTCAATAAAGCCTTTAAAGACATGAAGTGCGCCGGTTTTCCAAGAATATGCGCCAGACTTCCCTTCAAGCATTAATGATATTCCACCGGACATTAGGGCTAAGTTAGCCGCACTTTTTTATAATGTGCGCCGCACTTCGACCCCTTCTCAGCCTATAAATAGAGGACTAAAATCAAGCCTTTCACACACTTTTAAATCAAATCCTCTCCATATCAATTCTCTCTAAATCTCTAGGATTAAGTATGAAATTCTGGCAAAGACAAAGAACAACATTTAAGTATTTAGTTAAATAAGGGTTTAGTACGATTTGGTACTTGTAAACGGGTTGTGTTTAATCCATCTCTAATCCGATTATCGTATGTTTCTTGTTTCTCTACTTTACTTTGTTATGAACACCATAGCCATGAGTGGCTAAGCTCCTTATGTCTACTCGGTGATGTTAATATAATAAATAAGTATTTGGTATTATTGCGATCTTATTAATCTTAACCTTGTGTTGAAATCATATCGTGTCTAATCTTTCTCTTTGTTAAATAACTTTGATTGTATTACACATAAGGTTTAGTTCGAAAGACCCGTTGTGTGCTTTATTGTTTTAGAAGATTTGGGTCTACGAGTCTTTCGATTTGGTTGGAGAAAATCCGCATTAATTATTTGATAAACATAATAGTTCTGACCATGATAGTAACTTGATTATTTGCGTGGACTCATTGTTTAAGTTAACTAATATAAGTTTTAAGTTAAAACAAGTTAATTTGTGAAGACGTTTTTTGATGAAAAAACCTTTTTATAAGTTAAGTCCTAAAATCGAAGATCGTAATTATTACTATTTCTTATGAATTATATGAAACTAACCAAGTAGTCATTCTCCCTTATTATTGAATCCATCATCAATCATATCTCATCTGAAAAAGTCTAAGTTTTGTCTTAAAACTTTTGGTTATTGAAACAATAATTATATCTCTTGTGGACGCATGGTCTTACCTAAAATAGTGTATACTACATACATGGGTTATTACTTTTAACCCGTGTGTTTCCTATTATTAATCGGTAATTCTAGTTTATTAATTAAAGCTTTTGAAACACTTACTTGATTCTAACACATAGCTTTGCTTTGTAACAAAAGTGCATGCGGACGACACCCGAAATGTATTTTCTTATTCGAGTCTGTCTTCCTGGACTTTCGATACAGCATATCCAATATCAATGGATACGGCGTATTGAAGGTCTGTTCGTTATTCATCCTTTATTTTTCTGCATTTAAACATTATTGTCAGATTATCTATATGGCGTATTCATGAATATGATATGGCGTATTTGAGAATCTGGATCGTACCTTAGATACTTTTTATAGGTCTCAATACGGTGTATCCTAGTTTTGGGATACGACGTATCGACTTCCTGTACAGTTTTTCGTTTTTGTTTTTGTTTTTTGACCGTCAAATACCGGAGATAGAATTGCATTGGTTTCTATTATATCTTATACGGGACCTTACTGAACGAAAATGACGACTTTGGTGGAGAATTTATATTCTGGAATTCTGTGTGTTGTAGTCATGCTGATATACAAACACACACAATCTTGCTCACAAACGTAACATGGAGGATCATACCGAGCAAATCTCAGGGGAGTTTCTCGTTCTAATTATTTTAATTTCATGTCCCTAATGTCATGTTTATACAATGACGTCATTGTATATTTCAAGTGGGGGGGGAGGAGAATTAGAACGCTTACTTGTTCATATTTTCATAATAAAATGCTTAAATTACGCCTAAAATTAAAAAAATTTCAAGCATACTTTGTGATAATTATTTAGTTACATATACCCGAACACATAAACTGGTTAGATTTGTGAGAATTTCGCCTTTCCATTTCAAAAATTGTTTACCCAAATTCCACAAAAATATTAGTGTGTCAGTGATGTTATAAACTTTAAAACTTGGCTTGGTATATGTATTCGAGACCACAATAATAAGTACTATTTTTAATAGATGGAGTGACATTTCTAACGTGTAAAATTTCTAAGATTACAAACCAAAAAGGCTTTATGGTTGGGATATTAACTAACTACACTGGTTAGTTAACCCCCGTATAAACCCTTTTGTTTACTCTTATTTTTAAAGTAAGACACCCCTAGAAAAACCTGTTGAGCCATTCCATTCTTTTATTATACCAAATCTTGTTTTGTTACACCTTTACACCTTAGCCTACCCTATTAGATTAAGTCCTTAATCGGTTGCTTTTGTGTAAAGTATTGTATTTTCTGTGTCGCAATGCAAAATTTTCTATCTACAGTTAGGTCGGGAAAATTGCACAATGCAATGGGAATGTGAAAGTAGTGTATATTTTAATCTTTTCGTGTGTTTTACTACTTTCACAATTATTTTTACATCTGAAATATAGAAGGAAAATGGATAAATAATCCGGATTCATTGTGATCGTGAAGATGGTGAAATTACACCAAAATTCGTAGCTTATATGTTAAAAAATCAAAAAAGTGAAAAATACAAAAAAATGATTTTGTAGAGTATTGCTGTAAGTTGGTCGAAATTAACCAACCATGTATTTCTTGTATAAAAGTGGTCGATATCACCACTAATGTTGTAAAGTATGTATATTATGGATGATTGGGAGTTGACCATTACGGGAACGCCAACTAAGGTTGTTTTGTTGATCTATGATCGAGACGTTTATGTCTATATTTATGTGTCTTTTTCATGGGTACGGTCGCAAAAGTACTAGCAACACTATGCCTTATTTATTTGGACGTAATCTGTTTGTTTTGTTCTTTTTATTTAACAACAATTATTTTCCCTTTCCTAATCCATAACCTTGGGTCTTACTCGACTAAGGATGCGAGCAGTCACATGTGTCTATTTCGTCATTACGGCCATGTATGTGTGATTTTGTCCGCCTTGTTGGTTTATTACTTTTGGTGAAAAGATTAGAAGGTTCCATACCCTATATCATTCTTCGTCCTAACCTTTGGTTTTACTCGAGTGAGGGAATTAAATGCAATCATGTATGTCTATTCCATCGTTATAGATGTGTATATGTGGTTTGTTGCCCTTGCTGGTTTACGACTTTTGGTAAGACTACTATTCTTATTCTTTAGCCTATTCGAGTTAAGGAATGAATGCAACCATGTGTGTCTATTCCATCGTTATGGATGTGTATGTGTGGTTTGTCGTCTTTTTTGGAAGATTGGTATCGATAGAGATTAGAAAGAGTGATCAAACCCTTGATCTTTTTAAACCCAATTTACCTTTTGAAGACTTGTTACTCCTTAGCTTTAGTGGTGGAGATGTGTATCCTTGCAATCCTATG
>BQNB010102655.1:7404-20958 GCA_026074375.1 Tanacetum coccineum | reverse complement strand
AAGGCTAATTTTCTCAGGGAAATTAATAGACATATAGAACATAACTTTTATGTTTTGGCTAACCTTAATTCGAATTTTAAATGGGGGTTTTACCTCTCTAATTCTGACCTAAATCTGACCCGTATTTATTATTTTGACAACTTTTCTTGCAATGACCATTTGACTAACTTCCAAAACTCAAAATCGATCAAAGCCAGACTTTTTGAAAAGTACATTCAATGAGCTACTGTTTATAGTCTAGAAACACTCAAAAACCTATTACCATAATGGAGATATTCACTCGTGAACACAGTCCTAAATTCTGCTCAACCTAAATCAAGATTTGACACAAACCCTAACATGAAACATGCATGATCATAACCCTAGACTAACCCTAATCATTATTATATCATTAATGTTCCTTTATTTTCTGTATTTTCTATAAACCCTAGACCCATCACATTAAATGTTACATGAATATATAAATTAGATATGATTAACATGCTTACCTTGAATGCTAGAACCTAAACAACGATTCTTGAGGTTTTCCTTGGATCAACAATGGAGGTCGGTATTTCTTTGGCTATGAGGGCTGTGATTTCAACCAAGATGGAGAGGGAAGGAGTTATTTGTGAACTAGGTTTCTTCTAATATATCTAAATGGTATCCTAATCCCCTTATAATTTCACTTTTACAAATTTAGCACTCCTAAATCCTTTTAAACTCTATATGCTGATCGTCCCCCTATTCATTATTTTATATTTATTTATTTATTTATTAATTACCCTATTACTTACATTACCTTAAGTTTTTATAAAAACTTAAGCTAATTTGAGTAAACCTTTTTACATAAATGCCACCTACTAGACTTTCTAAAAATAACTTTTCATTTGACATCTCACTTTCTATTTATGGAAAGTCTACTGCGAACTTCTATATTTCACTCACATGCTTCCTTTCAAATAATTTATACTTCTTATAAATGCTTAACTCTTAAAACCAAGAATTGACGTAGTAATGCATGCAACACGTCTTTCATTTCCATTATCACCACACGTGAACAAATAGAATACTTAACACCAAACTCATATGCACACAAAATAGATAATCATTTACCGCTAAAATGACATCATGCACATATGTAAACCATTTCAACATACATATAGAACACATAGCACGTAAGAAACATACAACATGGACACTTAGCCATTTCTAAAGGTATAAACTAACCTGCTCAAATCACGGTTGTCATAATATCCCATCCTTAAGGAAATCTCGTCCCGAGATTTAACTAGTTGGTTCAACTACACGATCAACAAATAACGGAGGATACTTAGACTTCATATAATCTTCGCGCTCCCAAGTAAACTCGGGACCACGCTTTGAATTCCAACAAACCTTCACAAGTTATATCTTACTACGTTTTAAACTCTTAATTTCATGGTCCATAATCTCTACAGGTTCCTCAACAAAACGAAGAGTTTCGTTAACCTTAATCTCATTCAATGGCACATGCAGGCTAGCATCTGCCAAACACTTCTTTAGGTTTGACACGTGAAACGTGTCATGTACACCACTCAATTCCTCGAACAATCTTAACCAATATGTTACAGGACCGATCCTTTCAAGAATCTCAAACGGCCCTACATACCTCGGGGCTAACTTACCTTTCTTCCCAAAATGAACCACGCCCTTCCAAGGCGACACTTTTAGCATCACACGATCTCCAACCTCAAACTCCAACGGCTTGCGCCTGTTGTCCGCGTAGCTCTTTTGACGATCCCTCGCCGCTTGGAGCCTCTCTTTTATAACTACTACTTTATCAGTCGTTTCCTGCACCAATTCAGGCCCAATCAAACTACCTTCCCCAATTTCAGCACATAACACAGGTGACCTACATTTTCTTCCATATAGTGCTTCGAACGGAGCGCACCGAATGCTAGTGTGATAACTATTGTTATAAGAGAACTCAGCTAATGGTAGGTGGACATCCCAACCGCCACCAAAGTCTATCGCACACGCCCTTAGCATGTCCTCTAACATCTGAATTATACGCTCACTCTGTCCATCTGTCTGAGGGTTATATGCTCGTGCTATATATACCAGAGTGTTCCTAAGGCTTTCTGAATTGTTTGTTTTTTTTACCTGAGATGTGATGTAAACCATGCGTCACGATCCGAAATGATCGACATAGGCACTCTATGACGCGCGCCAATTTCATCGGTGTATAACCTTGCCAATTTCTCTGTACTAAAATCTTTACGTACTTGCCAGGACAATGTGCTGATTTGGTCAATCTATCAACCACCACCACCCCCCTTATTGCATGATGTCTATTCCTTGTTCTAGGTAATATTAGTAATGAAGGTCAGGTGAATATTTCCCACTTCCATTCGGGTATCTCTGGTTGTTGTTAATAAACCCGAGGGACGTGTTGATGCTCAACTTTCACCTTTGCACAAGTTAAACATTTGCTAACATAGGTAACAATATCCCTCTTTATTCTCGGCCACCAGTACATGTCTCGAAGGTCGTAGTACATTTTATCTGCTCCAGGATGCACAGAATATCTACACTTATAAGCCTCATCCATAATTACTGTTCTCATACCTCCTACCAACAGAACCCATATTCGATCCATGAAGTACAAACTTCTGTCCCTCTTCCTTTCCATCTATTGATCTAACCCACGTAACCTCTCATTCATTACATTCTCTTGATCAAATGCCTCCCTCTGAGCTATCAATATCATTCCTTTCACTCCAGAATGAATAGTCATAGCCATCACCCGAACTCGTTTAGGTTTCACCCTTTCCTTCCTACTTAGTGCATCCGCCACCACATTCGCTTTACCCGGGTGATATCGAATTTCACACTCATAATCACTAAATAACTCGATCCATCTCCTTTGACGCATGTTCAGTTCCTTCTGATCAAATATATGTTGGAGACTCTTGTGATCCGTGTAAATAACACTTTTCATACCATATAAATAGTGTCTCTAAATTTTTAAAGCAAACACCACTGCCCCTAACTCAAGATCATGTGTAGTATAGTTCTTCTCGGGGATTTTTAACTGTCTTGACGCATAAGCAATCACCTTGTTTCTCTGCATAAGCACACAACCCAACCCCTGATTCAAAGCATCACAATAAACTACAAAGTCTTCAACACCATCAGGAAGTGATAATATAGGTGCGTCACATAACTTACTTTTTAACAATTGAAAGGCTTCCTCTGGTTCCGCACCCCACACATACTTCTTGTTTTTCTAAGTTAACAGAGTGAGTGGCCTTACCGACAACATTCGATCATATAACATCCGGAAAGATGCAAAATGTTGTCCCAGGATGTAGGATACCTCTTGTTGGATCCCACTTTAATAGATCGAATTCCTTAATCTTGTTTAAGGTTTAGTTATATTAGATAAATCTAACACAACTATAGTAGAAACTTTATATGAATGTATTAAAGATTATGCGGAATCTAATCTTTAATATTAGAAGAATTCTTAATGAAATAGTAACACAAGAACACAATTTAATCAACAATAAAAGCTCCAATATTATTATTACAAATAATACAAATACTCTCCTAGTATTAGGGTTACAAAACCTTGAAGCTATAACGATATCAAAAACAAAAGATATCAAACTCTATGCCCTAGGACCTGCTTTTATACACCAAGGAGTCCTAGTCGATTTACAATATATTCCTAAGATATAGAATTTTCTCTATGATCTATTCTATAAATAACTAATACTTATCACGTAAGTAATCTTGATCTCCAATCAATCTTTATCCTTTCTTCTGTCTTTATCCATTCTCTTCTGACAGTAGAAACTCTTTCAGCAGTCTTAATCTTTGAGCAGTTGTAACTTTTGTACTAGCAGCATTAACTTTTAACACCAGCAGTAGTAACTTATACACCAGCAGCATTAACTGTGTACAAGCAGTAGTAACTATTTAGAATATTTTCTTCAATCTTCACCAGCAGTACTAACTTTACACTAGCAGTACTAACTTTATACTAGCAGTACTAATATATACTATCAGTAATAACTGTGAACTAGCAATACTAACTTTATACTAGCAGCACTAACTACTTAGCATATTTTTCATTAAAGTTAATGAACAACACTAACTTTTGCTTAGAAGCAGTAACACAAACCTTAGCAACAGTAACTTCAAGAAGGCTTTTAATCCCAACAATCCTCCCCTAAACTTGATATTTATCTCTAAAATCATCAAGTTTCTTCATTAAAAGCTTCATAATCACCAGGAGGATGCTTCCAAACACTTCATTGATTCTTGAGCTGTTTTGTGAGAAGTTTAAGAAGCTGATATGCCATTTCACTTAAATGATCACATTGAAGCTTCTTGTTTAACATATCAGTAATTGTAGGTGCTGTAAGAGGATATCTCTTTTCTACCAACATATGAATGTGCACATTTTGCTTCCTCAATAAATGTACTCCACATGAATCATATAGCTTCCAATCCAATACTCTGTAGTCTGATTGATTTTTCCATACATTATCCTCTACATGTGGTTCAAACATTGTCTTCAAATCTCCATATAAAACTAAATCCAAGTCCTCCACTGGTCTTGTTGATCCATACTTAGCTTTTACCAACTTGTACAAAGTTTCCAAGTCTTCTCTGTCAAAACTTTTAAGCATATGACTGAACACTAAGTACATCTTTGAACTTCCATCAGCCCTGATTATCTGGTAATAGCTTTTCTTCCCCTCTTTATGAATCTTCCAGTCAACAATGCTTGGAGACTTAACAGCCAAAGGAATAGCATCAAGTGCAACCTCTTCTTCATCTGGCATGACTTCCATTAGACTTTTAAGCTCTGCTGTTTCTTTGTCATCATCCACCTTCTGCTTCTTTGCATTCTCTTGTTCTAACTCTTCTCCTGCTCTCTTTGAACTTCCTTCCACCAAGTCTGTTCTGAAATCAACAAATGTATTCACCCTTTTGAAAGCTCTGTCAAACATCTTCTGAATAGAATCAAAAGATTTGTTCTTCAAGTCTTTGGGCTTCTTTCCTTCCATATTCTTCAGGTAAGTACACATGATTTTTCTTTGTTGAGCTTGGGTTGGTGGTTTGTTCCTCTTCTCTTCTGCTCTTTTTGCTGCAAAGTGCTTTCTTCTTTTCTCCAAGAGTTGTACAAATAATGTAGCCTTTTCTGCATCAGACAACTCTTCTTGCTCTTGTGCTTGCAGTCTTTGAGCCAATTCATGATCAGCCTCAATCTTAGCCTGAATATCATCCCATTCTTCAGTCAAGGCAACATTGGCTTCTTGTTCTTTTTCAGCTTTCTCTCTTGCAAGTCTTACTTCCTCATCAAATTCAGCTTGTAACTTTGAAGCAATTTCTTCATCAAGCCTGATTAGTTCTTTCTTCTTTCTTTCTTTGACAATTTCTTTACAGATTCAGGTTCAATCATTTTTGCTTTACCCTTGTCTTGAATCTTTGCCTATGATGGTTGTTGTGAAGAAACTGTTGGTGTAGTTGCTTGCTCGTCTTCATGAATAACAAGCCCTTTAGCCTTGGGTCTTGTGCTAGCAACTATAATTGTTGTAGCAGTAGTTGTTGTTGTAAGTGTTGGTGTTGTTGTTATTGATTCACTTGGCTCTTCTATAACATTGGATTTTTCCTGAAGTTTTACACTTTTTAAAGCTGCAAGTGCTTGAGCCAAAGTGACTTCATCAACACTTAAGTTCACATCTTTATCAGACACTCCTTGTTTTGCAACAAATACTTCTTCACCAGCAAGATCTCATTATATCAAACATTATTTCATCACCATTATCCCTGGTTTTATTCAACCAATGTAATTCTGCATCTCTATCAATGTCATCCATTTTCCTCCCATGTTTGGATGCATCCTCCTGATCACCCAAACTAGCTTCATCGGAGGAAACTATTCTTGCAGATCTACCAACCTTGTATAATCTTTTTGAGCTTGTGGTTCTTGATCCTCCTTTTTCTCTTAATTCTTGATGTTCTTTGTCATACTTCGTTTTTTTTGTTCACCCCCCCGTGACTCTCAGTTTTTAAACTTGTATCTCCCTAAGCTTGAGCAGTTTTCTTTTGTTTTATTCCAGATAAATAACTCTATTTTGCATATTAGTTGGTATATAATGCCATCAATTACTGATAGTTTCAATTTCATCTCACCAAACTTTTCTAAGTATGTTACCTCTTTGTGAGCAGGGATCATTAGAAAATTTAGAATACATTCTCGGACTAGCCTGGCATTTGTAATCCCACTATGGTTTCTTGGCACATGGTGACCACAACTGATCCAGTTCCTAGGGAACTTGGTTTCATTAGGTGGTTGTCTTGGATAACCCCACCCTAACCACTGGGTCTTTATCTATGTTAACCCTATCTTGCTCTGCATCTAAGACAGTAGCAGTAGTGGCAGCCTTTTCCAAACTGTCATCCATCTCTTTATAGACAGCCTCATCTACAACATTGGTTGTAGGACCACTAGGCTGAGGTACCTCAGTGTCCTTTCTCTTTGGCCTTCTTGATCTTTGTTTCTTTTGGGGTTGAGATGTTGATGGTTGAATAATAGTGGGTGTGTGATGGGGATCAGTTGGTATTGCTGAACCTTCACCCATTTCAGCTTGATTTTGCACCATCATTGTTGGAAACAAAGGTGTTTCCTTTCCTGAAAAACCTTTTCCTACCCTCTTCATATTTCCAAAGATCTTCTTAGTGTGAGAGGGTGTAACATAAGATCATCTTGTGAATTGACCATCCTCTAGTTGTTTATCTAAAAAGGCTTGTATAAACCTTGGATACATCAAGAATTTACCAGCATCATCCAAGTTCTTCACCATACTTTCAAATATGTACTTTGAAAAGTTGAACTTTTGGTTTGTAGCTACGCAGATAATTGCAGATGCCATAGTGCTACTAAAACTTCATTCCATGTAGTAGTCTTAGCACTTAGGCATTGCAAAATGGTATGAATAAGGAATTTCCATTGAGGAGAAAAGAATGCCTTATAGAATGTAAGCCTCTGTGAAAGTTTTTCATACCCCATCCTTGTAAGTTCTTCAAAAAATGAGCTAGCATTTGGAAGCATATCCGTTCCTTCCTTATCTTTCAGTTGAAGGTCAATCAAACAGATTGCTTATGTAACGATTATTCTTCTTCAATCACTAGGGCTTGTAACACAACTTCCCATTTGATAGTTTTTACCTTGTCAGTAGCCCATAACTATTCTGTTCAATGCATGAAGTATAGATCGTAGGATTAACCGTTAGTGCATACTTGATAGTGTGTGCATTAAGAAAATCCACTATTTGCTCAAACCCTTCATTTTCAGCGGGTTTAGCCAAAAAACGCGACTAAATTGTGATTATCAGCAAACTGTAGGGTCGTCATTGTGTTGGGTTTTGATGATGAATGATGAAATTGAGTTAGGGTTTGTGATTAGAGAGTATATGATTGAATGAAATCGATTAAATGAGTGATTGAAACCCTTAATCGAAGTATTTATGAAAATACCCTCAACATCATTAACGTTTACCAGCAGTTGTAGGTTATGCCTAGCAGCATTAACTTTCAATAGCAGTAGTAAGTTTATGCCTAGCAGCATTAACTTTCCCCAACAACAGTAAGTTTATGCCTAGCAGCATTAACTTTCCCCAGCAGCTGTAAGTTTATGCCTAGCAGCATTAACTTTGAATCACCAACATTAACTCCAATTCCATTCTAATCAGCTTTTTCATCATCAAATTAACATTTTAGTTCACAAAAACTCTCTGTCTGTTTTTTATTTCTCTTAATTCTTTTTACTCATAATTCTCTCAATCTGTTTTTTAACAACTCTCTTTCTGTTTTTCAACTCATAAATTCTCTTAATTCTTTTACTCACCAAATCACTCTTTTTGTTTTTACACATCTCTCTTTCTGTTTTTAATCTCACCAACTCTCTCAATTCTTTTACTCATAATTTTCACAATGTTAATTATACCAACAGTATTAAGTATAACTAACAGCATTAACTTAGCAGTATTAAGTATAACTAGCAGCACTAATTATACTTAACAGCCAAAACTTTTAATGATATAAATAACAGTACTAATTCATACAAAACTCTACAAAAACATAAAGAGATAAAATATTTTAGAGATTTAACATTCCAATACTAGCAATCAAATATTAAAATCTACTTACATCAAAAGCTTTTGTAAGCAAATTTGTAACATTTTTGTTAGTATGGATTTTGACCATTTGAATCAATTTCTTTTCACTACAATCTCTAATGAAATGATGTCTGATTTCTATATGCTTTGTTTTTGAATGAAAAACAGGATTTTAATTATGCAAATAGTACTGTTTGTACGCTTAATAAATCACCTTTCGGGGGGTCTTGGTTGATCAAAATAAACTAGATAAATCATTGTGTAGTTTTAGTGAGAGAAAGTAAGGAGAGGGGATAAACACAAAAAGATGAAAGATTAGATTAAAGAAAAAAGAAAAATGAACATCCACCCCCTTCATGGAGAGCCATGGGGGTATTTTATACTCAAAAAGAAAAAGACTAACTATTCCTAGTTAACATAAAAGACCCCTGCGTGACACGCAGTGTCCAAAACTAGTCCAATTCACGTGTAAGACGCCAGCTTCACTAAAAGTGAGGCTAGCAATGGCACTTGAAGTTCTCTTATCTGAATACTTTGGCTTTGATATGAATTATGCTCCGAACTTCTTCAGCTCCCTTCCAAACAGACACCCCTTAGACTGATAAGAATTAGAACACCGATCTTAAGGGAGGGATGATATCATCAACATCGACTCACTTAGGAAGCATCCTAGTCTTGATTGAATTCAGCCCAAATAACATTTTATCCTTTACCGAAGTCGAAACCGTAGACTCCATAAGTAACAAGTTGAAGCACTAATACATCTCTGCGGACTAACCTTTCGGCTCATATTTTATAAGGCCGATAAAATGTGAACTTCACTCCAAACCCCCCCTGCAAACAAATAAACCCTTTGTTGTGCGTCCTTGATGTGTACATTTCTCCCTCCAGGAAAGTGCAGATATGAATTGCTACACCAAAGTCAATTAAGTCCCGAGTGTACGCAATTTTCCCTTCTATGTAGTCGGGACGGTAACATCAAAACGGTAACATAAAAAATCAACTAAGTCAACGGATGTACAAATTTATCCCTCCAGTGATGATGACTAACTGAGGGTTCAATCTACACATGTGTACATCTTATGCAACCTGGAAACTGCTTTACTTAGCTTCTTAGCCCGTGTTTGCATAAGCATTGCTCTGTGAGAATGATGTTGGTACTCTCTTTACAATTCTCTCTTGATCAACTCAAAATAAATCCCCTTTATTACTGTAGCTAATAAAATGATGGACCACTGATGGAGACAACCCAATGAAACGAACCCGAGAATGAAGCGAAATCCTCGACTTGTGACTTAATCTTGTACTATCCGCGTGATGAAGAACGGTGCAGAGGCAAATCTCTAAGTACCATATACTCACCCAAAAGTATATAAAAAATACAACACCTCTTGAAAAACTCCTCAACTAGTGAGACACTGAGTTTACTACATTGTCAAACTCCTTAAAGTGATAGCTATAACCAGTGAGTACTACAATGTAACTCCTTACATTAGGTATAACTAGATAAATCAAGTCTTCATCACAAACCGTATGTGCCCGAAAAAGTCATCTTCTTTGACGAAAACAAGACGAAAATAAGTACACTCCCCGTGAAATACTACTTAAATCCCAAATATGCATTTATCGTATAAAAACCCCGTGGTCATTAAAAATCAATAATAGCCTTTGTGAATGAAGGTGAATTTTGATAAGGATCGTTTTAGTGTAATGTATTGTGTTTGTTGTGTTGTTGTATGTTGATGTGTGTAGATAAATAACGGAGGACAAATGATAAATTTATCATGAAGGGTTATTGTTGTCCCGTCAATGGTTGTTCTAACACAAATTCTAAAAAAACTAAAAAATGACAATAAATCATGGAAAACGTTGTTTTTGGCTTCGAAAAATCCTTAAAACAGCTAAAGGGTTGTTACAGCGTGATCCGTCTCGTTTTTCTCTTCGATTTGAGAGGTAACGGGCCTAATACGGACGTACGGTCAAAGTTTGGCTGTTTTACTGAAAAACGTTTTATTCACACAGATTGCTATGAAAAAATTTCGTTTGGTATCATTTTTTTTTTTGTCGTTCACGATTCCACTCGTTCGATTCTCCGCTCGTTCGAATCCGGGTCGTTCGATGCTGCTCGTCTTTTTTTCTTCCCTTTTTTGGCGATGTTCGTCGACATTTTTTAGTTCGATCCGGTCATTCGATCAGCTCGTTCGTTCGGTCGTTCAGATCGCATCGTTCGGTCCGCTCGTTCGAGCCGCTCGTTCGAGACCGCTCGTTCGGTCCGCTCGTATTTCGCGTCGGCTAATTCGGTCCGCTCGTTCGGTTTGCTCGTTCGGTTTCCAGATGTTCGCGTCCGTCGTTCGGTTTCCGCTCGTCAATCGGTACGCTACGTTCGGCGCACGCTCGTTCGGTTCCGCTCGTTCGGTTCCGCTCGTTCGGTCCGCTCGTTCGGACCGCTCGTTCGAGTCCGCTTGTTCGAGTCCGGTTGATCGAGTCCGAACGTTTTTGTCACTCGGTTTTGTTCTTCTCTTCTTTTCACCCGAGTAACACCAAAATGAGCCACGAAAAAAATTCGTGCCGAATGATAACACAACCCAACTGTCGAATCCAAAATGCTCAAAAATAAGCCACCACAACAAAACCACAAACACAACACGCACGAATACAAAACACCCCCGGTTAGCTCTTGATACCAATTGTACGCTTAATAAAACACCTTTCGGGAGGTCTTGGTTGATCAAAATAAACTAGATGGATCATTATGTAGTTTTAGTGAGAGAAAGTAATTGGAGAGGGGCGATGAACAACAAAATGATGAATGATCTAGATAAGGGAAAAAAGAAAAATGAACATCCACCCCCTCATGGAGAGCCATGAGGGGTATTTATACTAAAAGAAAAAGCTAACTATTCCTAGTTAACATAAAAGACCCCTGCGTGACACGCAGTGTCCAAAACTAGTCCAATTTACGTGTAAAACGCCAGCTTCACTAAAAGTGAGGCTAACACTGTTTTTATCAATAAAGATTTTGGTATGCAAGAAATTATACCCATAATCAAGTAATTAATTCTGAATCCAAAGCACTTGTCTACATCAACTTGAAGCAGCTACATATTCAGCTTCTATTGTGGAATTTACAACCACAGTCTGTTTCTTGCACTGCCATAAAATCAATCTACTTCCAAGAAATTGACAACCTCCTGTTGTAGACTTCCTATCCAAGCTTGCTCCAGCATAATCACTATCAGTGTATGCTACCAAATCAAAAGGTGAATCTTTTGGATACCAAAGACCCAATTTTGGTTGACCTTTTAAGTACCTAAAGATCCTTTTTTACAGCATGAAGATGTGAAACCTTTGGGTTGACTTGGTATCTTGCACAAGCACACACTGCAAACATAATATTAGGTCTTGAAGAAGTAAGATACATCAATGAACCAATCATTTATCTATATAAATGAACATCCACTTCTTCACCATCTTCATCCTTGAGCAAAAGCTTTTGAGATTCCATAGGTGTGCTTGACGTCTTGACATCTATAAAACCAAATTTCTTCAAAATCTTAGTTACATACTTGTCTTGAATGATAAAAATCCCATCATTCTTCTGCTTTACTTGCAGTCCTAAGAAAAATATGAGTTCACCCATAAAACTCATCTAAAATTTCTTATGCATCATCGTCTCAAACTTAGTGCATAATGACTTCTTTGTAGAGCCAAAATTAATATCATCTACATACACTTAAACTAATAGAATATCACCTTTGTCCCTTCTGATAAACAAAGTATTGTCTATCTTTCCTCTCTGAAACCCATTGTCCAATAAATAAGTTGACAAGGTTTCATACCAAGCTCTGGGAGCTTGATGCAGTCCATAAAGTGCCTTTTCTACTTTGTGTACTCTAACAGGGAAGTCTGGATGTAACACCCTCATTTTTACATATAGCAGCGGAAGCTAATCTGGGGATTACTTCAAAGGTACAACAGTCATAATCATAGAAAACGAATCAAAAGTGTCGTTTATGAAAATAAGTTATCATTCATTTATTTCATCAGAGTTTTTACAAAAGAGAGGTCCCAACATCTGTATTTACAAAGTGTGAATGATAACGGTTTTTCCATCTTTATGTCCTCGCCACTCCGTGCCATTAGTTACCTGAGATAAAACATGCTAAAAAGTCAACACAAAGGTTGAGTGAAATCCATAGGTTTAAGTAATATAATTTGAATGCAAATGCGATATTTGGGTTACGTTGATATACACCCAGTATTGAAAACATAATTTATTATTGCCATTAGCTCATGAATCCGATGCCTTAGGTTATAATGATAATATTGCCCCTGCGGGCACCTTTGCCAAAATACCCGCGTGATTTCTAATGATGTGCAATTGGTTATCATTACTGGATACACCAACGGGGAGTCCAACCTAAATATATATATATATTCACAACATTCGCGCTTACTACAGAGAGTAATTAACGGTTCATGATTATGGGGACTTAAGGGCAAAACAGTTACTTAGGCAATAGTAAATTGAAATAGCATGTAGAAATAATTGCATTCATGTTTATAGTAAGTATCTCCCTCGCGGGTTTATAAAATAATTGAAAAGCGAGGCTATGAACTCACCTAAACAGTTATAGGGAAATTGATAGCTAATGTATAGGGAATGAAAGTAACGGCTTCAACACGGCAATCACAGACAACCTGGGTTAATATATGGCAAGTCTTAGTTTGATTGTATATATAAGTTTTTGGATATCGATGTTGGTTTTGATATAAAAATTATCATAACACCGTTCGGGCCATCATAGTTTAGAAGTCATTCAGTAAACGTTTGTGGAGCTAGGGCACTTTAAATCGTAAACCCAACAACTCAGACAGAACGTAATACCAAGATGAAACTTCTTAATATGAAGCTCCCTAGTATTGTGGTATGATATGGATCCGGGACATGATTTTAAAAGCACATCGATGATGAATGATATAAGGATTAGAACATAAGCAGTTTTAAGCATTTTATTCAATATCTGGAGATGTTAAGCATGAGGAGCGTTAATTAAAGTTATGTCTGGTAATGTTTTGAATATGATTTTACGTACAAGTGAAGTAAAATGATGAAGTAATGATGAAATAATGATTGAATAGGATTGATATGATTGTAAAATAAGTATAGTAGCTTGTACATAAGTGGTGGTGAAGAAATTGGAATGAAAATGGAGGTAAAACGGCTATTTTAGAGATCATGCTTAATGACTTGTACATTGTGCTTTGAAAACTTATACTTGACTTGGAGGGAGTTTATATTTCAAATGAGATGTTATATTACTTGTATATATGCTTTAGTACCTTGTACATTCACTTTAGATATTAACCCTTCATGGAATTTTGGGTTTAGATGTAT
>BQNB010102654.1:0-24195 GCA_026074375.1 Tanacetum coccineum | reverse complement strand
TTAGAGGTTTTAAACCAGCTCTTTGCTTTATGAGACCATTTGGATGCCATGTTACCATTCTTAATACTTTAGACAATGTAGGCAAGTTTGATGGCAAAAGTGATGAAGGTTTCTTTGTTGGATATTCTTTGAGTAGTAAAGCTTTTAGGGTATACAACACTAGAACCAAGAGGGTAGAAGAAAACTTACATATTTGGTTTTTAGAGAATAAGCCTATGATAGAAGGGAATGGTCTAAAGTGGCTGTTTGACATTGATTCTCTAACCCAATCTATGAATTACTCCCTTCGTCCCTAAATAAGTGTCCACTATTGACTTTTTAAAGTCATTATTCTTCAACTTTGACATCAAATTATTTTGATTGTGTTATGTAATACTTGATGCAAAATATATGAATGGATTGAGTTTTATATCTATTTTCATTGGTATGATTTACATCAAGTATTATATAACACAAACAAAATAATTTAAGGTCAAAGTCGAAGAATAATGACTTCGAAAATCAACAGTGAACACTTATTTAGAGAAGAGAGTATAATGGAAGAATAGCATTTAAACACAATTTCTGGTTTATTATTAACTTTTTGTAATCCTAACATTGCTCGAGATTTATACCATCAACTAATGATTTTTGGGTTTAAGGCCATTAAAAGACGAATGACAAATGTATAATTTATATAGTTCAACCTCAATTAATCTGAAAAAATCGTTTATATCCAGTATGAAGTCATATTACATCATTGGAGTATCCTATTTGCAAAATAATATTGACTACAATAATTGACGTCCAGTTATAATTCTTGGAGGAGTTGGATACATATTCAATTATTCAATGCACTTAAGAATTTGGAGGAAAATAATTTAAATCTTCATATTTGTTTTTAATTTTCTTTTTAGATATTTTTTAGTTCTTGATAATATAACAAAGACATCATAATTGTAAAACTTGAAGATTTTTTTTCTTTATGTAAGTACGTATAATCAAGATTTAGCTGTTTGTATAAGTTGGTTAACTTGTATTTATGCTATACTTTAGTTTCATTCGGCTATACATTTACGTTGTTTAAAATGTTGATTTGTTTAGATGTTAGATATCTCCTTTTTTGAACGGCTGATAAATGAATTAAAAAAGCTGAACATAACAAGTACAAATCTAGAATTAAACAAGATTACACATTCTAGAATCCCCCGAGAACTTTAACTGTGAGGTGTAACAATGATGAAAAAAACTTTTGCCAATTACAGCGAATCAAGACAAGAGAAAAATCCTCACATACGGAGGCTGAGCCACCAGTTTTCACTCCGGGAAGTTTTTGATGCAAACCCAAACAAGTCTCGGGGAAAAGATGCAACAAAAAAAGAAAAAAAAATCATAATGATCCAAACACCTTGAGAAGCACGAAGCAACCAATAGAAAGGGATGGAATCCATCAACACGAACCAGTACTCGAAACCAGCATAGGAGATTTGAGCCAATCAACCCAACTGCAAGACATGCGACCTCTATGATCTAGCCAGGAGAAGGTGGAAGAACGAATATTATCATAAATGTCACTTCTCCTAATCGGATGTTGGCAAAAAGTGACACTGTTACGATACCTGCACAACCACCGCAAAAATGACAGATAAGCGACGAGTCTTCTCTTTATACGCTTGCCATGAACCAAACCAATCCTTCCAATGCTCATACGATGTAAAAGGAGGAAACGGGATGTCACACAAATTACGAACAAGATTCCAAATATCCTTAGCAATAACACACTCGAAGAAAATATAGGTAGAGGATTCCACGATACCATTACAAGAAGGGTACGAGATCATCGAGATGTCAATTCTAGGAGACGACTGTTTAAGCCTTTGCGGAAGACGATCAAGCATAAAATGCCACATGTAAATATTAACCTTACGAGGAAAGGTTTTGTCCCACTGAGTCGGATTATCCAATGAAGGAAAAAGATGTGTGTCAATGTGATGTCGAGTGATACTAACTGAAAAACATGTAAATCAATAAGGTTGATCTCGTTGAGAAGATTGTTGAGATATGCGGAATTGTGAGCCCCCAGGATAGAACGAGACGAGTTCCAGGCCCAATGATTATTATTGAAACAATCAGATATGAGGCAATCTTTGTCTTGTTCAAGACGAAAAAGTCTATTATAACGAAGATATAAAGGGGCGTTACTAGTCCATAGATCTTTCCAAAAGCGAATCGAAGTACCACAGCCTACCCGAAACCAAATGGAGTCACTAGGAAGAATATCGTTCAAATGAAGATAATTGGAAGATCCAATAATCTTGGACCAAATACCATTCGATATTTTATCATTGAGACCAAAATTGCTTTCTTGACCATGAAACGCTTTACCAACTTTAACCCAAAGAGCTTTAGGATTAAAAGAGAATCTCCAACGCCATTTTTGAAGAAGAGCTAGGTTAAAGGATTTGAAACTCCCGATGCCAAGACCTCTTTTGTCGAGAGAGGCTAAGACGATTGGCCATTTAACCCAAGCTAACTTTCGAGAATCTTGAGTACAATCCCAAAAGAAAGAAGCACACTTTTTTTCTAACAAATTCAAGTCTGATTATGGAGCTTTGAAGAATGAGAGATAGTAAATCCTGAGACTTCTAAGAACGGATTTTATTGAAGTAAGACGCCCTCCAATAGATAGAAGATTAGCTTTCCATTTAGACAGCCTAGCATCAAATTGATAAAAAAGAATCTTCTAGTTAACCGTAAGATTAATGTGCTAGCACAAAATTAAATTATGTACCAAGAGGGTGTTTGGTTTATAAAATATAGTGAATGTGGATATAGGTATGGGTATGAGAATGTGTTTGTCAACCTACTACTTTGGGTGCAGTTTAAAAAATGTCTCGTTTTGAATGTTTGATACCCATTTTCAAATACCTATATTACTCGGAGACCATGGTTAACCAAAAAGCAACTACAACGAAAATAAAAGTTGTTCCTTCATACCTATACCATCAAACCAAACACCTACTAAAAATAAAAATGCTATATATAGTATTATACCAAAGAAATGTAAGTAAAAAAAATCCTTGAGGCAAACACTGGAATGGAAAAAACAAAAGGATCATAACTTCATAAGTCCACACACAAAGAGGAACAGAACATGTATGTGTATAACAATTGGAGGCCCATAAACAAATGGGCCATATGGCTTGCTATTTTTCATCTAACTGATTTATTTGTATTTTCCTTGTACTTTGAGTATAAGACTTCTAGGGTTTAGCAGCAAAACGTGGATGATTTGTGAGGGTAAGACACTTTACTTTTATTGTTTCTTATTGTGTTGAGTAGCTGAAAGCATTATATAATTTCTATTGTTATGGAAAAGCTTGTTCCTGACATCCTTGAGAGTATACTCGTAAGATTGGATGTCAAGAATCTCATCCGATGCAAAAACGTCTGCAAGTTATGGCGTTTTTTCATATCCAGCAACCGCTTCGTTAAAGCTCATTTGAAACATAGTGGCAACAATGACCGCAATAATAATAACTTTGGGGTTAGGAGGATCGTTATATCTGAATTGGACAGTTACACTGGCCGTCCTATACCTAGTTATAACTGGTATTACTCGATCAAAAAATATAATATTGTTGGTTCTTCGAATGGCCTCGTATGCATCTCTTCTTCCAATGCTCGAGTTTTAGTAGGCAATCCCTCTATTAGAGAGTTCAAAATACTACCAAATCCTAGGAAAACCGACATTGAAGACATTCCAGGGTCTTATCCATTTTTGGGTTTTGGTTATGATTCATTTTCAGATGATTACAAGGTTGTACTAGGAAAACCGGAAAGTGTCCAAGTTTTAAGTCTGAAAACAAATGTTTGGAGGTCCCTTGGAAAGCTAGAGTATCTGTATTATCACTTTCCAACGTTTGTTGGTATCTTGTGCAATGGGGCCATTCATTGGTTAATGCAAGAACCTAAAGATAAAAATACCTTGAAGTGTGTGATTGTTTCTTTTGATTTATCCACAGAAAAAATTAAAGAAATCCCCCTACCTGAGTATGATGAACGATTTGAGGTAACTTTATTATCCTACCTTGGGATCATCGATGAATGTTTGTGCATATATGATCAGTCCCGTACTCATTGTCCTAGGTGGGTCATGAAAAACTACAATGTGAAAGAGTCTTGGACGCTCTTGCCGTCTTATGATGAAGTTCCTCATGATGAGAAGGTTAATGATGCTATACAAACCTTAGAACAACTCAAGAATGACTGCACTCCTTACACGAGTTTCTTTACTAGTCATAATATGGTTCAGTTAAGATGTGTGAACCAGGATGTGTGTGCCCCTATTTATGTGCCTAGTCTTGTATCTCCCCATGTTTGCAGGAGGCTCAAGAGAAAGAGGGCGGCAAAAAATGACCATAAGGTGATTTCTGAATAAAATATCATCTACCATCTTCCTTTCTTTTATATATGGCATAGTATAGACTCTGTTATATGATCAGTTTCGTTTAACCTGTGATGATCAAGCTTTTGGTTAGCCCATATGATCTCCTATAGATTATATATAACGGCATTTTAGTGTTTTAGTTTAGACGTACTCACATCATGTCCCGTATTTGATTCATGTGGTTTGGAGAAGGTCCGAAGTTAAAGAAACACCTATTTTATGTATTATATATATGTTTGTTTTTATAAGTAACTTTCTGTTAAATCTAGAGATTAGTAAGAGTGCCCTCAAGTCTCATTCTCATTTGTTTATATGCAAGCTTTGTGCTAGTGTATATTAGTTTGAAGGTAAAGTCCTGTTATTAATTGGAACACGCATTTGTACTTAAAAACTACTATACTAGTAATTTTGAAGCTTATTACTTGTCAAAACTCTAAAGCACAGGTCTTGCTTCATGTGTTTGAGAAGCTAGTTACTTTTTTTTAACTTCCCTTGTGGTAAAAACAAATCTCTTGATTGATGTCTTTTGGCTTTTACTCTGTGTGCAATATAATTTTTACCCACTTTAGTCTCCATTTTGATTTTTCAGAAGGGAGTTCCGAGTTTGATGCCGTGGGACTCAAGATGACCGCTTTAGAGATCAATGGTTATTTATTGATTTTGTGTTTGAAGGAATTTTATGTTTGATAGATTTTAGAGATCAATGGTTATTTATTGATTTTGTGTTTGAAGACGGTGGAGAAGAATGAGGTCCCAAGGGATGGGTATGATTCGGGATTTTTGTCAAAATACAATTTAATTTAGTTTATTTTTTGTGTTTTTTATTAAAGGTTATGTTATTTTTTTTTAAAATTTTTGTGTTTTTTTATTAACGGTTATGTTATTTTTGTAATCTTTTTTTTTTGTGTTTTAATTGGTTCGTCGTTTTTATTGTCGTTTTGCAGGTGGTTTGGAAGTTGAAGAGCTCGAGTGGAAAGGGTCTACAATTGGATGCTTTGCTTGGGAAACAAAGGTAAGTGAATTCGACAATTAACGAACCAGAAAATTTTATACAAAACAAGACATGACATTACGTAAGGTCTGCCATTGTGAAAGATAGTTCAATGTGTAAATGACATGTGTAAATTGAGTGTAGGAGGGTATGGCACTCTTGAAGAGCTTCTTGAAGTGATAACATGGGCTCAACTCGGCATTCATGATGAGCCAGTAAGATATCTAACGTATCCTTTGTTTAAATATATCACACAAAGTTATAGCAAGCATTTCAGATTCGTTTTTTTTAAGAAATAAAAAAAATTGCAGGTTTTGGTTTGCTTAATCCCAATGGGATACTTCAAGTCATTATTGTCGTTTATCGACAAAGGTGTGGAAGAAGGCTTACCCAATTTTGGTCTGGAAGTTGGAGGTATGGTCCCAAACATAATCTTTGTCTCTTTGACTTTTAGGTCACTTAATCACTTTCAGTATTCAAAAATTGTCATAAATTTATTACAAATTTGAATTTAGTTTTCATCCCTATTTGTAGTAAGTAATTATTTAATATCTTCTTGAGTGTGAAGTTCGTATTTAGATATGGTAATGTAAACATATGCGAAGTAATAAAAGCGCACCCCCCCATCCCCCCTTACCCCCAGCGCTCACCTCCGCGACCATACGCACCGGCAACGGCCCAAAGGAACACCGAGCGACGTTTTTGATAGGTACGATTGTAGCACAACCAAATGGCATATACATTGAAGTGGCAACAAACATGACGTAGCCCCGAAAAAGAAACAGAAATATTTGCTGAATCACTTCTATCAAAACATTAAATGCAAACAACACACCTGAAATCCATCATTGGGCACATTTCTGTTTTAGCTATAACAATGTAAGAAAACCGAGATATTGTTTTTAGTATAATTCACCGTCTGTTCGCTCTTTTGTAAGATTCACTAAAGTTCTGTTGGTTTTCTGTACCAGTGGTTATTTAACATAAGCATTCATGCAACAGTATGCCGGTATGCAACCAAATGTTGGGATAGATGAGTGGGATTGGACCGGTTGGAACAATGGGTCTGGGTACGCACTAAGATACCTAAAGATTGTGACTTCGATACAATTCCAGACTGAAAGTTTCTTATTTTCTTTTTCGTTTATATTCAAGCTTGATCTAAAGGTGTTGTTGATACTCGGTTTATGTGAACCACATCTTATGGTCGGGTTATTGTTAGTAAGTGTCTGCAAGTCACACGTTTCAGTAACTTCTTTGCTCATCGGTACGGTGTCCAATCTTGATAGTTTGATTCTATATTTAACGGTGTTGTTTTGCTATACTTCACATAGCTAAACGTATAAAAATTGACTCCGTGTTTCCAACAATATGCTTATATGTTTTTAGGACGATTTTCTTTGTTTATTAGTAATTTTGTTTTCTTATAGGATGTATGTACTTGCTGATTAGATCGTTTAATAACGTAGAACTTATTGATTATCAGGTGTGGAATACGTTGTAATCAAGTGGCTAATTCAGGTTAACATTATTGTAGAGCAGCTTCCCATGTTTTCAGGTTAATACTTTGTTCATGTAATAAAAATTTCAATGTTTCATCAACTTTCGTTCTTATATTTAGAGTCAATTCAAGATTCATGTTTAAACCATTTGCAGTCATAATGCGTTGATAACATGCGATGAAGGCATAAAGAATCCCAGTTCTGCACATAACAGATATCCAGAAATATGGGCCCAAATGAACCGGAAATTTACAGAAGAGTGTAAAAGTTCACTTGCTGGAAATGATAACGAGGATCCTTCAGATCATATTACGAAGCCAACTATAACGATAACGAGGACTCTTCAGATCACCCAGGTAGCTAATATTCGGCGTATTTTTTCCTTTGAGCAATCAATGGCGGGGCAAACCGTTAGGCTTGCAGCCATGGCGGATGTATCCGCCTTTTTTCTTCTGAACCTCGCTGATTTCGCTAGGATTATTAATAGTGATGGGTTGTAATCGGTTGTTAACCCGATTAAGACTGATGTCAAACGTGTTGCCATGAACAAGAACCAACAACACAGTAAACTAATAACAATGGTTACCTGCTTACAAAAACAGTCGGAATTCCAAGTATTAGAGGCATATGTATTAAAACAAAGCCGGAAAAAAGAGATTTAACCATGGGTACGGTTATATCTATTTCAGTTTGTGTTTATCGGTAGGAAAACCGAGATGCGATCATCGGTTTTAGTTGCATACTCGCATGCATTGCCCATATTTGCGTGCTATTTTTAAGGTGATGCCTTTTCTGCTATCATCATGTACTTTTTCATGTTCATTATTTTTTCTGTATATGATTCAACTTAGCATGTTAAATTTTATAATTGGTGTTTTTTTTTTCTCTCATATTTGTTCAACTATAGTTTTTTCTTAACGTGGATTAAACCTGCGATTGCAGCAAAACTTCAGTAATAAGAACGAGTATGATACAAGGAAGAATGGGAATCGTGGTCAGTTGCTGTTACAAAAGCCAACAAGTCAATCTACTGATAAACTCTGTTGGCCTTTTTCTTCTGGTATAGGCTTAATTTTTAAACCCTTAATGCACAGTGCTCAAACTGCAAGCACTTGCTTGATAAGATAACGGTACTCGAGGCAACGGTGGATATGTATATGCATCCGGAACCTGAAAGAATCACCTCATTTCATACAGATCCACAACCTGAAAGATAAAGGTATTAAACCAGTTGTGGTTTGAGAACGTGGACAACGGTTTGTTTGAAGAAATGGTTAACAACATACAAAAGCAGATGGAAGGTCAAGCTTTAGAAGCAGAACGTTGAGAACAAGAAATAGAAACACGAGCGGAAGTCCAACCTCATGCTATAATCTATGAGATTGAGATGCAACAATCCATTCACCAGCAGGAGCTGAATCAGCTGCGGATTTCTTTAATATTATGCCTCGACCCAAGGCGATGAAATCCCAAAGGAGTTTCAGTCTCTCTTCGGCGACATCCCTGGCCCAAGACGTTAGCAGCCTGGAGGTATTATGCATTCCCTATAGTCCATAGACTGATTATGTTGGTAAAAGTACCTGTATTTTGCTTGGTGTCTGATGATGGCATGTACAAGGAGCTTATTTTGTTTATGCGTAAGGAAGTAGGAACTATGGGTTAAATCTTTATCAATAGTTTACTTTATTTTCATATAAGCATTTGAATTGTTATGAATGTCTGTTTGCTAACTGAAATTCAAACACGGTTAGCCTATACCCTTTAAATTTATCAGTAGAAATTCAAACGCAGTAACATGTTAGCCCCCGCCGCAACGCGCGGGTCATTTTCCCACTCGTTAATCCTATGTTTCCGGTAATGCCGGATTAGCTATTGCAATACATGATTATTGGTATATAAGCTGTACAGAACTACAGATAGATTTTAGATGGTCATTCTCTTTTTACCCTTGGTTATGTTTATAGAATAATTTCAATAACGAATTTGTAAAGTTAATGTAGAGGACATCTGGACATGCTTATCAACGTGATAATATATCACATGCCTCTTACGCAATCTTAGTTGAAATTTGCAATTTCGCAAATACTATTTTAACTTTCCTAATTGTTCTTTGGTGTCCTACTCTATTTATATAAACGGGTTACCTTTTTCTTAATTAGAATATTTCAAAACAATGTTGTGGGTCATATTGTATCATCGTTAGCTAGTACCACATAAAATGCAAATACTTGTGCAACAAGGTCGCTGCAATCTGCATTATGATATCAGAACGAAGTAGTTTTTTTTTTAAACTTTTTTCATTGATACTTATTAGAGACGACCATGTAGTTTATATGATCTTATCATATAATATTGATGATATATATAAAACTAGATTTTCTTCCCAAGTGCAGATTGGTAACACAACTTTCTAATTATAGTTAAGAGTTAAGTACATAGATCATCCTTGTGGTTGTCTGAAATTGCAAGTTTCGTCCTAAAAGTCCCGAAATTACACTGATCGTCCCTGTAGTTGTTCATTTTTAGTTGACCGGTCCTTTGACCGTAACTCCATCCAAAATTTCGTTAAATTTCTTTCTCGCCAGGGGTAAAATGGTCAGTTCACATAGAATAATACCCTAAGGACCAACGTTGCAACACAAAAGAGCTTATAACTCCCTCCCGCCATTTTATACACAACTACCTTTGTGTCTCGATCATTCTTGTTTCGTCTGTTCCTCTCTTGAAGACGCCACCCACTCGCTCTGAGATTGCATCAAAGTGAGTTTTTAACATCTTTTTGAAAGTGTGTTGTTTTAGTAGCTTCTAATTTATGTTTGCCCTAATATCTGTTGCCCTAATGTTTGTTTGTTAGATACCAAAATGAAAGCATATCCAAAGCACATTGATTGGGGTAAAGTTATAGCTACTAACAATATAATGGACGGGTATGTTATGCCTAAATATGGAAAGAAAAATTTGTTTGAAGATGATTCATGGATTGATATCATACTGGATGATGTATATGACACATTCTACAGAGACGAAGAAGAAGCAGCAAAAACTGACGAATCTTGGTTGGGGTCTTGGGTGACGCCCAATCCTTGATTGACTCGATCTTAGCAGGTGCAACATGAATGCCTTCACTATCAATTGATTGTGACTTTAATGGTAGTTCCTAACACCCCTAATAGTCTTAATGGTGGTGCCAAAACCCTATAGTCTGCAAATTGTTATGTAGAGAAATTCTCTAGCCATGGTTTTAGGAATCTGACGAAGGGCAGAGTTAAGATTTATACAAAGCTAGTAGTGACTGATGGGGATGGTTGACTAATGTATTAGTGGATCAACTATGGGGAAATAAAATGGAAATCTAAGGATGAAATAGCTTATGTCATACTAGAAGACTTGTGGCTGAAATATGAAAAAGGTTAGTGTATTATATGCAGACTGCATTTATAGGTTGTTTAATGAGTCAATTAGGATTTAACATGTCTTGACTTATTGTCTTGTAGATGATAAGGGAAAGGGAAAGCTTGTAGAGGATAATGGAAAGGGAAAGGAGGCAGAGCATCATCATTTGAAGGTGAATAAAGGTATGCATATGATTGTATTAAGTCAGACTTCTCACTTAATGAGTCAATTAGTCATTAACATGTCTTAACTTATTGTCTTGTAGATGATAAGAGAAAGGGAAAGCTTGTAGAGGATAATGGAAAGGGAAAGGTGCATGATATCCAAAACAGAGTAGGATTTGTTAAAGTCGATTTGGCTAGGGCAATAAAGGCAAAGCAGGTTGATGATCATGATCTTGAAAACAGAATCAAAAAGCTTGAAAAGGATTTTGGTAGGTTGCTAAAGGCAAAGAAGGCAAAGGAATCTAAGAAAGCAAAGAAAGCAAAGGAGGCAAAGAAAGCAAGGGAGGCTGAATTAACAAAGCAAGCAAAGAAAGCAAGGGAGGCTAAATTGAAGGCAAAGGAGGCAAATGAGGAAGAATTAAAGGCAAAGAAGGCTAAGGAGGCAAAGGAGGTAATGCTGGCATAATTGAAGGCAAAGAAGGCTAATTTTCCATACCATAAAGTAACAATCTTAAGCTTTTTTGGGTAATTTGATCTAATTTACACCCAAGTCGATATAAACAATCTTGTAGGACTCTCTCATAACCAAATCCATCCTACATCCCAAGTCTCTAACCACAGAATGGTCGAAAGACGAATAAAAGTCATTTAATGCAAGAAGACCTTATAATTTGCTTTAGTTTTCTACTCATATAAAAACAATAACAAACTAATAAAGCTTATTAATCAGTTGAATTCAGTTACTCTCTCCGTCCCATAATAAGTGTCCACTTGGACTTTTTTTAGTCTTTTTTATCTAACTTTGAACATAAATATTTTTGTTTGTGTTATATAATATTTGATGAAAATTATACCATTGAAAATTCCTTTAAAACCGAATCTATTCATATAACTTTTATTAAGTATTATATAACACAAATACAAATATTTATGGTTAAAATTCAATAACAAAGACTTTGAAAATTTCAAGTGGACACTTATTATGAGACGGATGTAGTACAATTTAAGCCTTGATTTAAAAAAAATGCTATGTAAACACATTGGCTATTAAAATCAACTTCATTAATTGAATAAAAGGTATAATTCATATGTTGCTTGAATACTAGTTAGTGAGGGGATCATTTTCATATCACTGATTTGATTTTACCTTGGTGTGCATGTGAAATATCCAGACGGGGTAACATAGTTTCTTGCTATCTCATAAAAGATCACATGAATTTAGCTTCCAAACTAAAACACAAAACTATGTAAGATAAAAGAGAGAATACAACAATGATTACAACAACAAAAAAACGATTAAAACCTTAAATGCTACACCATATTCTTCCACCAAAGGTTCTTTTCTTAGACGAAATCATCAGTTGAGAGTGAAACATCCAACCCACGCTGAAAAAACATGGGAAATGGGTTGTGATGCTAGTCTATAAAAAGGGGATTGTTGCTCAGTGGAGACATAGCCAATCCGATATGACAGTATGACACAAAAGGAAGCCAGATGCTAAATGGTCAGTATCACCTGCAAATATCATAACATTAGATGAGTTCAATTACCACAAAAGAAATATAGGGAAATGGTAGGGGTTTTGATAAATAATCATGTCTCCACAATGAGGCCTCAACCTAATTGTTGGCAGTCCTTTATATTCTCAAAGTTGTAAAAAGAAATTGAAGATTTGTTTATTTGTAGTTAGAGATTCAGAAACTATAAGAAAAAAAATATTACTAAACTTATTGAGGGAATAGAGGTTTGCATAGCAGTAATATGCATAATAAGCATATGCAGGATTGAAGTCATTCATCCATTCGGAAGGCCAGGCATATGCTTTCTGGGACGCCTTTCAGGTGTGCTTTCATTGTCCACAAGATCAAGCCCAACAACCTGTCATGAAAATAGTATTAAACTAACAATGAATATGAAATTTAAGAAAGAGTATTAGTTACAAAAGTGTATATTCTTTTCTCTATTCTTAATATCCACAAAAGGCTTATTTAACTCTAAACCATCTAGAAATGCATAAGCTAATTATGTTCTGGTAATGCATAAGCTAATAAGATGCTTCAATATTCTCACCCAAACACCCCTGGCCCCCTAATAAGCAATCATAAACACACCCTAATCATGACCATTAAGCAATCCTCTGGGCACACACTTAACCAAACTACCCACAACAGCAAAACATGAATAAAGTACATTATTATTTCACATATTTTTCATCAGTTAACTAATCTTTTGCATAAAGCAAGAATCTTTATTTCATAAACATCTAAACTCAATCAAGAATTAATTTTTACAACATCATTGAATAATTTATATCACATGATAAATTAAGAAAAACATAAACATGAAAAATTACATTGAATCAATAATGTTGGTGCGATATTATTGTGATAACCCTAATTTTATGAATGTTGTGAAACTTATCATAACATATTTTTTTAAATCGATAGTCAAATGATTCTGGCATCATAATAAGTTTCAAAATAGCACCTTCTTATAGATCACTGATATAAATTTGGTAAAAGAAATAATTAAAACACAAATTGCCTAAAAATTGATTCATCCCCAAATCATGATTATTATAACGTCACAAAAAATCGATACTAATATGAATATAATGATTCAACATTAAAATTCGAAACGCACCTGATTATGAGTACTGATAAGATTCATATATTTGATTTTTGCTTTGTGATAATCGATTTGCCAAAATATTGATTTAATGCACATTTTTGTAATTGTTAAAGTAAAATCGAGTGTGTTTTGGTGCTGATTGATTTGTTGGTTTGTTATCAGTCATGGATTCGTGATTTATCAAGTTAGGGATGATCAATTAGGGTTTTTTCTGGTTAGGGATTATCTTATTTGGGGGAAAACTGTCTAAAGGGTATCAGTTGGTATGTTTTATATTTAAAAGCAAACTTTTAATAAGGGTCATTGGATCATGCTAAATGCCACGTGTCAATTTTTTAGAGTTTTAGAAAGGAGATCAAGTTTAGGATAGCTTGTGTTATATAGGAGAGGATTTCATAGTACAAATTATCAAACCTTCCACAAAATCCCCCGATAACTGTTGTTTTATCAAGGCATTATATTAAGTCGTGGACCTTTTCTTCATTGGTTACTATTTTGATATAGATTTGTATATTTATTTATCTAAATATATGTTCAAATGAATTAAAATATAGTTTTGCTAACGATAAAAAAGGAACTATTGTTGAAAGATTATGTTTTACTAAAACTAATTGAAAAAATCAAGGCTGTCAAGATCGCGAGTAAACTCGTAAGATCGTACGATCTTACGTGTTTACTAGCTAAGATCGTGTAAGATCGGCATATGATCGCATCTGGGTGGGATCGTATGTAAGATCGTGGAATCGCACGTAAACTCGTAAGATCGTCACTCTATCTGAGTTCACCTAAGTCTATTTTTTTCACTTTTTTTCTTTTGAGTGCATCTCACTTGCTTAGGCTGTCACACCCAATCTAAGGTAGAAACACGAGATGTAACGGACGAGATCATCATAACACATTGATATAAGATAATAAAGAGTTCACTAAATAAAAGTTCAACAGGCATATGTTATGACGACTCACGACACAAGTGGAGACTTGCATCGTGGATAGTCAATACCACGACAACATAGTCACATAGTCACAATAAGCCCACAACCCAGGACAAGTACAAATAAACCAAATAGTTAAACATCAACCATAAAGGTACTAATGAAAATAACACAAGGGATGAACCGAGAGGGTTACATACGTGCGTGTACTCAAAGACGTCTCGTTTACGTCACTAGCTTGGTTGCTAAATATATGTTTTCCTTTATGGTTTTTTATGTTAATTATAAGATGCTATATGTGATTTAATTCTGTTGCGTAGCTCGTAAAATATTAGAGTAATATTAGGGTTATTTAGATGATCAGTTCCAACAGTGGTATTAGAGCCAAATCATATAGCTTTGTAATTACATAAAAACGTAAAAAAAACATGTAAAAAATGCATATTTTTGTGATTATTTCTTGCTTTTATGTGAAAACTATTTTAGGAAATTATTTAATAAAATAATATTTGCCCTAATTGTCACATAAATATGGAAATAAAATATGGCTATATTTTTTTACATGATTCTATTTCGCTTATTTTTGATTGAAATCTTAAAATTTGCGTTTTAGATTATATATATTGTTGCTTATTTATCACGTTAATAAATTGTCAACCATGGGTTACGTGCATGTAAACCATGGTTATTAAGCTTAATATATATTGAATGCATACTTGTTATGTGGTATGCATGATATCATTATGTGAATTTAATTGGTTAATTGCAAAAGTAGGGAAAACTTTTTTCAAATTGATGTTTTAATTGCATAAATGATAAATGTTTAGTATGATTAATTTGTTAAATTGGGTTTGCATGTTAAAAGGGACCAAAATGATCTTCCAATAAGAGCTCTTGCTTTGTGAGGATAGCCTCGAGCGATTTTGTGTTGGGAAGTATGTCTATTGATTCAAATTAAAAAAAATGAGTATCTCTATAGGATGTGGCTTGTGGGTTTTCGGTTGCCTTGCATGAGCCCTAAAGGGATACCAATTTTGGTCTCTAATTTTATATGAAATTTGTTAGTGCTTGATGTTGTTTTTATTTCAAGGATCCTTGACATAAGTATAGGCTATTAACTATATACGGAAAACTCGCTAATAGCAAAACTAAATAAGACGTCCACGTAATTTTTGAAATTTTAAATATCAACTAAAAGATGTAAAAACGGTTCTACTGACGAAAGACTACGATATATAACAATACAGATTACTTCCGGTAATGATTTTCAAATAGCAACGGGGTAACTTCCCGGTTGAACGTAAAAATTAAATGAAAATTTTTAAATTCAAATTACCAAACAGAAGGCTAAATATTGATACGGAAATTTACTGGGGGTCACAAATCCTTTTCCCCGTTTTTAAAAGAACTTTGTCTTCAATAGCTTATAAGACCGTAGAATTCGACGAAGAGTTTCAGATTAGCAAAAACGTGCGGGTTCTTTTTCTGCATGTGGTCTTTCAGTTCCCACGTAAAATCGGAAACCTCTTGATTTACAGCGTACCTTGACAATCAGAATACGGCTCTGCTTCAGACACTTGACCTCATGGTCCATGATCTCGACAGGTTCTTCAATGAAGTGGAGTTTGTCGTCTATTTGGATTTCATCCAGCGGTATAGCAAGAGTTTTGTTAGACATGCATTTCTTCAAATTCGAGACGTGAAATTTACTATGAACTCGGCTCAACTGTTCTGGGAGTTCAAGTCGGTAGGCAACAGTTCCTAATTAGCCTCAAATTTGATCTTGAAAGGTCTAATATTAGCGAGGGTTCAGCTTTTCCCCGTTTGCAAAACGTTAATCACCCCTCCCATGGTGAAACTTTTCAGCTTGACATTAGCTACCCACTTGATAACTCAGGGGTTTCGTTCTTAAAATCTGTGTAGCTTTCTTTTAGCTATTTACGGGCAGCTTGAATACGACTCTTATGTTGAATGATTTTCTTTGTGTCTCGTGGATGATCTCATGGTGTAGTGAGCTGCTGTCTCAAATTCAGCCTCCAAGCAGTTATGGTTCGTGATCGGCACTTAGCACTTAAAGCTTCGAATGGTGCAACTTTAATACCCGTATAGTAACTGCTATTATATGAAAATTCAACCAACGACAAATGCTTATCCCAACCCTTTCTGAAATCAAGTGCACATGCACGCAACATGTCCTCTAACGTCTGAATGGTCATCTCACTTTGACCATCACTCTGCGGGTGATAAGTTGTACTCATGTCCAGTTGAGTACCTAGTGCTTTATGAAGAGACCTCAAAAAATGCGAAGCGAATCTGCCATCTCGATCGGAGATGATCGTAATCGGCACTCCATGCCTCGACACTACTTCCTTCAGATATTGTTGTGTAATTATACATCGGTCATATTTCTCATAGGCAGAAAAAATGTTTGCAGACTTAGTGAGACGTTAAAAGACGATTACCCAAATCGTGTTCTGGGAAAATATTCGGTTGCCGATCTTTGGCAATTAGTCATCATATAAGTCATTGGCTACTGTGTTATCTATTTCCACTGGGGTATTTCTGGTTGAACCAACAATCCAGATGGCTTCTGATATTCAGCCTTAACTTTGGCACACGTTAGACACTTGCTCACATAGGTGGCAATCTCTGCTTTCATGTTGGGCCACCAATATAACTTCTTCAAATCTGGATACATCTTATCTGATCCAGGATGGATGGAATTCTTTGACTTATGCGGCTCATGCATAATCAACGCTCTCAAATCCTCGAAACACGAAATCTAAATCCTGTTGTTCAGACACAACGTTCCGTCAGCACGAGGTTCGAGTTTATTAATCATACCATGTAGGTATTCAGTTATATAGTTCTCTTCTTTTCTCGCCTTGGCTTGAGCATTCAAAATCTACTTTGGAAGGTTCAATCTTATAGTCATCACTAAGGCTCGAACTCATAGTAGCTTAATCCTTTCCTTCCGGATCAAGGCATCCGCCACCACGTTTGCCTTTCTCGGGTGGTACCTAATCTCACAGTCGTTGTCACTTAATAATTCCAAACCTTCTACGCCTGGCCTCATGTTTCGCTCATTTCTGACTCAAGAAATTTGCATGAAAACTCTTTTGATCAGGGTACACGAAGCACTTGTTGCCATTCAGGATAGGTGCCTCCACATCTTCAGGGAAGAATCTTCTGCTCCAAAATCTAAATCATGTTGTGGTTATAGTTTTCTCATGACCTGGAGTTGGCAAGATACGTAGCTATGCCCTTATCTCCCCACCCCTTTGCTTCAAAACTAATGCCAACCCCTTATTGCGAGCATTACAGTAGACCTCAAATGATTTCACTTTCTATATGGCAAGGCCAAAAAATTGGCGCATGCATAATTTTAGGTTTCAACAGCAGAAATGCCTGGCTTCTGTTTTCTTCCACAATCATTACTTTACGCTTCTTCTGATGTCAAATTTCGTATTAGTCTAGCAATTTTCAAGAAACCTTCGATAAATCATCGGTAGTAACCAGCGTGACCTAAAAATTAACAAATCTTGGTTGGGGTCTTGGGTGACGCCAATCCTTGATTGACTCGATCTTAGCAGGTGCAACATGAATGCCTTCACTATCAATTCACTTCATGTGACCGAAAAATTTCACTTCTGATAACCTGATGCACTTAGATGAACCTTGTGCGGAACAATTTCTCCTTTCTTAATTAGCCCTCAATACCAACTTAAGGTGTCCTCATGTGCTCCTTCTTATTTTAGAGTAGATCAAAATTTCATCGATGGGGGGGGGGGGGAAAAAAAAAAAACGATCACAAACTTATCCACAAGTACGATTTGCAACCGATTTCATCAAATCCTTAAATATTGTGATTGAGTTGGTCAGCCAATGGCATTACTTGGAACTCATTGTGACCATAGCGGTGTCCTAAATGCCGACCTTTGGAATATCATCGTCACGAACTCTGTGTTGGTGATAACCCGATCTCATGTCGATCTTTAGAGTAGGATCTCTTGAACCCTTGTAGCTGGATCAACCAATCTTCGTTATCGGATGTGGCTTCGGTTCTGCACAGTGGTTTGTTTAGTTCTCGGTAGTCAATGCACATCAGAAAAGATCCTTCTTTCTTCTTGAAGAAATAAAAACCGAAGTCCCTCAGGGCGAGGAAACCGAGGTCTTATAAAATCCACTTGTCACTAACGTTCTGCAATCTGAGTGGATAACTCTTGCATTTCTGACGGTGACAAAATGATATGGGGGGACGTGCTAAAGGGGCCATGCACCAGGGACTAAGTTGATTGAAATTCGACTTGTCGGTAGGTGGTAGTCCTAGGAAAGTTTCTAGAAAGACCTCCTAAAAAATCCCGTATGATAGGCCCCCCAAAAAAAACACCTTCGCCACCTCCACATCCTCAAGTCATTTTTCTTTTGGCTTGTCATCAGCCTTCTTTGCCGTAACTTGTGCTAGATAAACTTGGGACCCTTCTGGATGTACTTATGGGTCTTGGTGCACGAGATGATATTCAACTTCGACTTACTCCCGCTGTCGTAATCATCACTTTGGATTATCAACACTTCGTCTCCATAAGGGATACGAACGATCTTCTCGTCACAAACTATCACCATGTGGTTCTTCGCCAACTAATCCATACCGATGATGACATTGAAACTACCAAGTTCTATGGGCATTAGATTAATGTCGAACGGATGACCTAATAATCCTAACGTGCAGCCTCTAAGGATAACATTGGTTTCTGAAATTCTTCTATCGGCAAGTTCTACAAAAATAAACTAGTGTCTAATGTGGAAGTGTGCACACTAAGCAAGGACTAAAGGTAGTATGATTATGAATGTTGTACTATGAAGTAATACCCTATATTAGCTTCCGCTGCTATATGTAAAAATGGGGGTGTTACAGAACGTACCTGTGATGACGTTAGAATCAGGGTTAGCTCTTCCTCCTCTAATGGCATAAGCCTTTGCTGCAGCTTCATTGTTCCCAGTCTTGTTTCCAGTCTTGTTTCCACGATGCTAATTCCTCAACTTAGGACAATCCTTTTTATAATGTCCCGACCTCCTACACTTATAACAAGTAACACCTGATTGATTCCCAACTGGGGACCTATGAGTGTTTGGAGCAACAACGTCCGTACAATCTCTAGTCATGTGACCAACCCTCTTACAATTTCCACATTTCACAGTACGCGGCCCCTCGTGGTGAAACTTGCACTTGTTGCAGTAAGGGAGGGATCCAACATACCCCTTTTTCTCATTGTTTCTGGCTGTGTAAGCTCTTTCCACGTTCTGACCTCCAACATTTTGCCGCTTGAAAGATGGTTGTTGCCCACGGTTGTCTCTCGGGTTGTTGTCAAACCTTCTCTTGTTTTCAGCATTCCTAGCATAACCCTTCAGTTTCTGATCCATTAAGTTGTTAGCAATTTGGATTGCATCTTGAAGTCTAGTGGGTTCAGCAGCGATCACATTCCCCTGGATATTGTCGGGTAAACCCCCAATGAATCTCTCAACTTTGCCTTCCTCATCCGGGACCATTCTTGTGCACAACGGAACTAATTCTTGAAACCTCCATGTGTAAGCATTCAAGTCATTTCCCTTCACTGTCAAGTTCCACAACTCGGTCTCCATCTTCTGAATTTCGTTTCTCGGACAATACACCTCAATCATTAACTTCATAAGTTATGTCCATCTCATGACATATGCAGCATCAACCCCAATTATTCTCTTATGAGAGTTCCACCAAGTCAAAGCACTGTTCAATAATGTGCATGTAGCATACTTCACTTGATACTTTTGTGGACAGTTACTAATGTGGAACACCGTCTCCATCTTCTTGAACCAACGAGTCAACCCAACAACTCCTTCCATCCCATTGAAGTTAAGTAGCTGGCACTTCAGAAAGTCTTGAAATGTGCACTCTAGAGCAACACGCATAAGACCTCCGAAGTTCACGTTGTGATTCCCATAACCATTTCCTCCTCCGTTCCTATTACCGTTTTCATTGCCGTTTCCATCGTCGTTTCCTCTTCCATTTCCATTTTTGTTTCCTCCTCCATTTCCATTTCCATTTTTGTTTCCTCCTCTATTCCCACCCTCATAGTCATCACCATTTTTGTCTTCCTGTTCGTTCCCACCTTCCACTAGGGGTTCAAGGTTTCTGGCAGCGTCGCGAGCTTCCAACGCTTCTGCCACTCGGCGAGCAATTAGGTTATCAACCGCTTTACGTGTCATTATCGCTCTAGATCGTGTGTTAGGCATTGTCCTATAATCATAACAATACACCACACGATGAGATTATAGGTGATACGAGATTTTTCACGGGGTTCGATGAAAATAACTAGTTACATCACATAAAATTTACATAATCATAATAAATTCATGATAATGCCATGATTTAGTAATAATGCGATATGCAACGAGTAAAAGAAAAATAACATTAGATTAAGAACATTATAACATAGAATAATAGGTATTAGGTTTCATATCATCAAATGCCAACGGTTACATCGTGGTTCCCAAAAGATAGAATTTACAAATCCCTAATAATTTGCTACTACTAGATACTACGGGTCAATACTAGAACAATCATGGAACAATCTAAGACTGGTAGCCTAAGTGCCTCGTAGCACAAGCCTCGAGCCTACCAATCCTCACACGATCATAAAATTGGAAACGTCGAATCTTCCTCATCTCTCTCTGAACGCGCAACTCCCTACGCTGAAGTCGGGCAACTATCTGACTCGCAACATCCAACATGCCTCTAAGTCTCGTATTATCCCGCTCCAACTCACTGATCCTCTCTGACATCACAGCACCCTGTTGACTCGTCGCTACAATCCTGTGCCCCTGATCCCTTTGAATGCCCTCAATGACCTGAACTCGATGAACTGGGATCTCCACAGTATGATCATGAAATCTCTGTACTAGGCCTCCCAACGTCTCATAAGTAACCTCTATAGCTCCCCCTCCCCTGAGCAGACTCAGGGATATCATCTGACACCATAGGATGCGTAACTCTATCCTCTCTAACCTCAACCGTACCCCTCGCACTCATCCTGACCTCCGCTCGAGCAACAATCTCAACCACAACCCTAGTATCTATTCCCTCAGCTCTAAGAGAATCCGCATATGCAATACACTCATCGTTCTTTGCCTGAACATCGGGATCGATATCAGGCTCTAAGTAAGGCTCATCACTACCCCCGACATCAACGTCAACTCTCAAACGAGTCTCTCTAGGTACAGACGACTCAGAACTCTCATCCGAACTAACCTCTAAATCCGTCACAGAATCAGAACTCCTAATACTCTTAGGTGGTGGTAAAAGATCAGCATGTGCTGGTGACAATGCTTCAGGTATAGGTGTCAATACAAGTACATATATCATAGAGGACCCATGTCTCTTGCGAGATGGCCCTACAAAATTAGTCGGTGAGTCACAAGGAGAATCTAGAGAGGAGTGACCCGATGAAGAGTGTCTTGAAGGGGAATCAGGTGAAGCAACTGAATGGAAGTCTGATGATGCCTCTGATGAAGAATCTGAAGAAGAATTTCGGAATGAATCATCTGAAGTAAAATGATTTGATGAAGAGTAGTCAAATGAATGTCTCACAGCAAGTCGATGAGTAGGTAGTAGTCCAACCCTCTTCCTTGCGGTCAACATATGAAGCGGTCCATTAGGATGGTACCAGTAAGGTCGACCGTAAGGAATAGGCTGTCCCAGTGCAAGAATCATGACTCGACGAAGTGCTCCAGATGCTGCAGGTGAACTCTAGGTAGAAGGGGTAATCTCAGTAAATGGTGTACCATGGGTGGGTGATGGTGGTGTATCAGGTGTGTCACTGTTTGAAGAATCATCAGTCGATGGTAGGAAGGGTGAGGTAGTTGGTAGTGGTGGTATACAATCTGATGACAGATCCTCAGATGGGTCATGCTCTAAGTGCTTGTACCCTATGCTAAAGTGGTGGTAAAGTTTAAACATAATTTAGTAGCTTAAATGACCTAATTAGGTTTTAGGCATGATTAGCTTGTACATTGTGCTTTAGAAAGTTGTAACTTGATTCAGGAGGGAAAAGATATTCAAATGTTGTGTATTGATACTTGTACACATGCTTTAGAGGCTTGCACATTTATTATATATGTTTACATTACATATAATTAGGGTTTTGATGTAAACGTTAACGTTTAATGCTTGTTTTGAAATAACATTTTGAAAAGTACGTTAAATAGATAATGTACTTGGTAAAAATGATATTAAGATATAGACTTGACATATTAGGATGTTTATATGATATAAACATAGATAGAGATGGCATTGGTCGAGGTTGCGTGAGCTCGTTTACTTTAGAGATGCAAGTTACGTTGCATAATGAGATAAAGCAAAAAATTTCTCTATAAAAAGGTGGTATATAAAGTGCATCTAATTTAATAGATGGATATTACAGTGCATCTAATTTAATAGATGGATATTTACATTGATGAAAATTGCGGGTTGTTATAGTAGTGTTTGAGTTGATTTAATTTCAAGGATTCCATGCACAAGTATAAGCTACTAACTATATCCGGAACACGCAAATAACGAAAATGAATAACGACTTCACGTAAATTTTTAAAATTTTAAATATCAACTAAAAACGTAAAACGCGTCTACTGACGAAAGACTACGATGTATAACAATACGGATTACTTCTGGTAATGATTTTCAAATAGCAACGGGGTAACTTCCCGGATGAACGTAAAAATTAAATGAAACATTTAAAATTTAAATTACCAAACGAAAACGGCTAAAATATTGATCGGAAATTTACGGGGTGTCACAATACCGGACCATAGATCTATTCTTCTGAAGGAATCACAAGTAGACTATGGCCCAACTCCATTTCGGTTCTTTTATTCCTGGATGGAGATGGAGGGATTTTAGAATCTTGTGGTAGATACATGGAATAATGACGGTATTGGTAATCCCAACGGTCTGGTCTTGTTCAAGAAAAAGCTTTAGAATCTCAAAAAAGTTAATCGGGCGTGGGTTGGTTCAAAAAAGTCTGATTCTTATGCCTTAAAGAAAGATTATTAAAAACGGCCTTCTTCCATTGATGTAAAGATCGACCATGGTATTTCTAGTGAAGAGGATTTCAAGAATCGTATAGACTCCCTTATCTTCCTGGGAGCTCTAGATCGCACGGAGGCTAGAGATTTAGCTCAAAAAGCTAAGATTAAGTGGGCTTTAGAGGGTGATGAAAACACAAGGTTCTTCCATGGTTCGTTAAAGAAAAAGAGGCGTCAATTGGCTATTAAAGGTATTTTGAAGAATGGTGATTGGATCGAGGAACCTGGTTTAGTTAAGGCCGAATTACTGGCTCACTTCAGACATCGATTCCAACAACCCACAGGTATTTCTCCTACTTTGGATACTGATTTGCTTAATTCTCTCTCTCCCAGCCAATATGATTTCCTGAAATGACCTTTTTTACGTGATGAGATTAAAAGAGCAGTCTGGGATTGCGGTGGTGATCGAGGGCCGAGTCCTGATGGATTTGCTTTTAAATTCTTTACTTCCTTCTAGGATTTAATAGAAGACGACATGGTTTGATTCGTGCATGAGTTCTTTCGTACTAATTTCTTCCCTAAAGGTTGCAACCCATTCTTCATTGCTTTATTTTCGAAGGTCTCTAATGGCAAGTCGACTTTTGATTTTCGGCCTATCAGCCTAATAGGGTGCCAATATAAAATTATTGGTAAACTATTAGCTAATAGACTTAGTACTGTGATCGGGGATTGCATTAGCCCTGTGCAATAAGCTTTTATCAAAGGAAGAAATATCTTTGATGGTCCTCTTGTCTTAAATGAAGTCCTGGCTTGGCATCGTCAACGTAAGAAAGAGCTTATGGTTTTCAAAGTAGATTTTGAGAAAGCTTTCGATTCCTTGTGATGGGACTTTTTAGACTTAATATTGGATAAGCTTGGTTTTGGTTTTAAATGGCGTGCTTGGATCAAAGGTTGCCTTCATAATACTCGTTCTTCTGTGTTAGTTAATGGTTCTCTTACGGAAGAGTTCGAGACCCCATGTCTCCTTTCCTTTTCATATTGGCGATGGAAGGTTTACATGCTCTCACGTGTAAGGCCGAGGCGCTAGGTCTTTTC
>BQNB010102652.1:0-24195 GCA_026074375.1 Tanacetum coccineum | reverse complement strand
CGAAAATGAAGAGCGTGAGGAAATGGGAATAAAGGACGAAAACTATCATCTACCAGAAGTACAAGTAGAAACTTTCAAGGTTAAGAAATACTCATTTGAAGGTGGACAAAGTTTCTTCTGTGTTTCCAAATACTTGGATAATGTTTTACCTCTTGGAAGGAAGAACGGATCTAAATTTAAGGGAATGATCCAAAAGGAAGTAGAAAACAACAAAACGTAAAATGTGCATGATTCTAACTTAAAGACTCGTTAATAAACAAAAGTGCTTGTCGGGAGACAACCCGTCCTTTATTTAAATGAAATTTCCTTTTTGCACTAGTTGGTTTGCATGTTTCTTACTTTGTTTTGTAGAATCCAGAAGCTAGGAGGCAATTATCAAGACCGGCTTGACTCATAATCATGTGGTAAGCTTGTAGAATCTGCAGCAGTTATGGCGTAATAAATTTAGTTTACATCGTAACCTCTGTAGTTACGACGTAATCCATTTCATGGTTTCACCGTAACGCCTTAAAACTTAAAATTTTTACCACTTGATTACAACGTAACCACCGGAGTTACGCCGTAACCTCATTCTGAAATCATAAAAATTTAAATTTTAAACTTGTCTAAACCTTGTATACGTAAATGGACTTTGTGGGTATGTTCTCTGGAAGCCCTCACGAGACTAAACTCATCCACTTGGGCCACCAAGTGGTTTAAAAGGCTTGTTGCATATGCTAAATGCAATCGTAATTCCTACGAAAGTGAGTCAGGTTTGTATTTCCTGTACACTTCATAATTCTTGTAGAACGATTTTATGCTTTGGTTTGTTTTTGTGATCACATGGGATAAAGAGCTTGCGGGAAGACGGAGATAATCTAAAAGATTTTTGCCAAATTTCAAATCTCAAAGCAATGCTCAGGGAGTTTCTTGTCTTAATTCTACTCTTTCCTTTTTATTTCATTTCCTTAATGTACAATAGGGACATTGTACAAATCAAGTGGGGGGATGGGAGTAGAATTAATACTTGACGTATGTTTTGCCTTCGATTTTCTAGTTTTCTTTGAAAATTATGCCAATTTTAAAATTTTTGACAAATTTTTCTTAAATAACTAGAATTAATCTTTGCCGAATGCACATTACCCTTTATTATTACTTGGTGAGATTTAAGCCTAATATTCCGTTTCCATCATATTATTCAAAAATCCACCAAAATATTGAGTGTGCCGGTAGTATTGTAGACTTTAGAACTTGGTATGTACATCATTTCGAGACCTAATTGATTAGCAGGAATAGATAGTTCAAGAAGGCAACACTTAGGAAATCACCCAAATAGCCTATATGTGTGTGTTTATCGACTTGTTACACTAACTTGTCGACCTCCCGTGATAAACCCTTTTGTTGCACTCATTATTAGTGCAAGATACCCCTAGATCACCCTTGTTAAACCAATCTATGTTTTTACCCAATGTTATATGTATCGTTACACCATTTCGCCTTAACCTACCCTGTAGTCTATAGTTATCTTTGTTTTGAAATTTCTGGCTACTTAAGTCCATGGTTCAGGGGAATAGGAACGAAACTTTTATGCATTCGCAGAAGACCAATCAGTTATGATCTACAAAGACCACCCTATATCATTACTTTTGACATTGTTCATCTTAAGTGGGGGCATGTGTGTAAAATATCAAATGCTGGAGGGGCAATAATTATTATATATAAATTCTTGTAGCATTTGCATGTTTAAAAAGAAAGAAAAGAGGGTGCAACTAAAAACCACCCGTGTGCTAAAGAATATAAAGATGGTGTAAATTAAGTAATTATGAAAAATGGAGCTAGTAGCCCAATATTGTACCAAGACATCTCAATTATTATGAAGAATGGAGCTAGTAGCTCATTATTGCACCAAGTCATCCCAATACTTATGAAGAATGGAGCCAGTAGCCCATTATTGAAGATCAGATTTTCGGATTTAGACTCTTGGACCTATGGATGGACAGTAGCTAGTTATGACAACCTTAGATTACTTTAGACTATTCGTTTTATGTTTTTATATTAACAACCATTAAATGTGTATCCCATGTCTATCCTAAACCCCTTTATCAGCCTTTAAAACCATATTACCCTTGTTGCCTTCAAGAATTATTTAGACCCTAATTCTAACTGGTGCAGATTTGTGTACTTTCCAAGCTTATGATAGACTACATGCTATGACTGTGCAATTGAGCGATCACCCCAAAAATGAAACACTTAGACTAGTGAAGAGTTGAGTGACTTTTTATCCCCTTTTCGTGAGGTGTTTGGCTTTGATATTTTCTAGCATAAGTATTTTATAGATTCATTTCTTGGAAATACCCTCAAGAAATCTTATTATAAAATGTTCTAGTAGGTTCTGCTTGAGGGCAAGCAGAAGTCAAGTGGTGGAATATTTGATAACATCAAATATTTAATACTTTTTAGTATCATTTAATCCCCTAAAAACTTGCAAATATCTTACTAACACTGGAAAACAATATATTTTTAGTTATTTAGTAATTTTCAGGTAAAATTGCAGATATTTAGCATTTATGGAAGTAAAGGGACGAATTATGTAATTATTCACAAGATGTTATGGCGTAAACCTTTCCAGGGTTACGCCGTAACTAATCCTAAGCTGGAACGCGACATTCGGAGGACGATTATAGCGCAATCCATTCAATGGTTACGCCGTAAGCACATATATGGAAGGAGATTGTGATAATATTTACCGTTACGGGGTAACTATCCAACTAGTTACGACGTAACTATATTCAAGGAAAGAAATCATGATCGTATCTACCTCAATCTTTGGATTTTTGGAAAGTGAATCAACAATTATGGCGTAACAAGCTAAAAGGTTACGCCATAATACATGGAAATTTATGGAAAGACATGTTACCATGGTTACGGCGTAACTAGCTTGTGGTTGCGCCGTAACACATTCGAAGCCTATAAATTGAATACATTTCTACACAATTCAGTATCCAACTTCCCTCAACCCATTCTTAGGTTTGGGAACAAGGTCTACAACAACACTTGTGATAGAAGGAAGGTTGAAGAAGCCATGTAGAGTGTGATAAATTTAGCTTTAGGATTTGTAGCGTTTCGTAACGTTTCCTACATTTTCCTAAACCTAAGCATGAGTGTAATTCACCTTAATATTATTATCATTTTGTTTTATTTCAATCTCTTTACTTCTTTTGTTATTGCTACCATAATCTGTATTAAAGCTTGGTGTTGCAAAATCCTGATTTTAGTCTTAGAGCTAGATTGCGAGAACTCTAAGTGCAAAGTTACCCACTTCACTTAGGTGGTCTCAATTCTCCAGTTGTAGTATCCATATACGTTGTAGGTTCGATGTATACCCATGACATCGGTCTCTTGATCCAGGAATTAAAATTGAGTATTTTGCAGCTTTAGCAACAGTTTAATTATAATACAACTTCCGCTCTTACTTTCGTCAAGAAGTAAGCTTCTACCATTGAGATTACTTTGGTATTAGGCATAACCAGCATTCGAGTCGCAGTTAAGTTATCATTTGACCACGAGAGGAATCAATCACTGTAAACTCGAAATAGGTCAATTCCCCTTGAGGTTCATTCCACCTAGGAATCATAAGCTAAACAAGGATGTCTGTCTTAGTTTAGTGTCACCTCAGGTTATGGTACTAATAAATTGCACCAAGAAAGAAGTATGGAATTAACTTGATCAACTTGGTAATGGTATACTGTAGAATATGCTAGTAATCTATAAAACTAAATAACTATAAAGAAATTCTAGAGAGAGAAAGTGGATGGGAGGAAGGTCCTAGTGAGAGAAGGTAAGAAAGAATGAAAGATTAGATTATGTGTGAATGAACCAACTAACCAACACCCTCTCATGTGTGGAGAGGGTATTTATACATCAATGCTAACCGGCCATGGGCTTTGCTTATGGGCTTTCCACGTGTCTTTGGCCCGGTTAGCTTACTTAACATTACATTGGATTAAACTACAAGTTATGACTAACTATATTGGTAGTGACCGATACTTTTCATGTTTCTAACAATCTCCCCCTAAGAGAGGTCACTCTAATTTACAAAAAACTTAAACCTAGCATTCTATGCTTTGACTTTAGTCTTGAGCTCTTAGTCTTTAACTTTAATCATTAGCTTGTGATATGTTGTAGTGATCATTGACTTTAGGCTTTGACTTGCATCTTTGACTTGAGAATATGATCTTGAGTATTAGAAATCATCAGCCAAATAAAATCTCATTTATCATAAACTTGTTATCTTTTCCATCTTGTGCACTTGTGACCTTCGGACCGACATGCTCATACTTTTCTTGATATTGAAAGCGTGTGTAGCCATCTTTCTTGATATTCTTTAACTTTAACACTTTGTCACTTTATGGAGTATCAACATAATACTTTATCGCTTCAATAAAGACGTATAGTATCAGAGTAGCAGAAGTCTTGAAACATGTACTTAAGCTTTCATGATATCTTTATGAATGTCGATCGAGTATGAGCATGCGGCTATGAATCTGACTTGTCCACGTCTAGCTGCTGCCATCTTTGGGAATACTTGTAGGTTTTGGTTAGTGATAATCAACAGATATGGACAAAAGTGTCGTTGTCACTTCATCGAATACGGTTTCAATAATCACGGTTCCCTATTGATCAGTATAAATACTGCCTGTGATCAGATAGAATTTCGAAGAATCTTCTTGACAGGGTTTCACAGCTGTACTAGCCATTCTCATTACCGGAATGTCTCAAAGCAGACATCATGGTATAAGTGAACTAGTGAGTTACTATCTCACTGATTGAAATAAAAATTGATTTAAAAATCAATCAATGTGTCACTTGCTAAAGTGTTTTTACGACACATCGAGAGTTTTAAGCATTTCAAAGTTCATCAATCGTCAATTCATGTCTTGGAACAAGTTTAATTCATATAGAATCGCACCATCGTTTCTTTTCAGTTGTCACAAGCTTGATTCGTATAGAATCGCACAAGTCACCTACCATGAGCTTGTTTGATGTTGGCTCAAGCAGGATTTCCATCTTCACTGTGAATACTTAAGTATCACTCGGATGTTCTGGCAAAATCACAAGGATAATGCGTAGGACTCTTTATATATTTCTTGTTATTCACATTGTGTGACTTAGCAAGCATAATTTTGACAAGTGTCCTAATGAGATTTATGGATGATCTCTTTTGGCTCTAGACTCAATAGTGCACTTTGGTTTTAGTGATCGAAGGCTGGAGCAGACTGCCACCTTTTCAATACCAACTAACTCGGAGTGAGAAAGTTGATAGAAATGCGTGTAATCTCCGTAAGAAATGAAACATAAATCTTTTGAGAGATTCTGAGTGGCTAGGGAGGGTTGTGCATTGCATCACTGGGTCCATGATGTCAGTCTTCAATGTCAGCAATCATCTTTGTGATTCTTGACAGCAGATGTATTGACCCGGTTTCTGCCTAAGTGTAAGGAGGGCTTCTTTCTTTTCACCCTTTATCTTAACTTTTCTTTTTAATTCTTCAACCCCTTCAGCGCTTACCGAGACTTCATAACTAGTACCTTGTTGGGTTTGTTCCAGTACTAGCTCCATCTCAGTCGGCACTTTTCCCTTAATCTCACTTTACTCCTTTTTTCATACCTAAGGACTTCTACACTATCTAGTGGAATATCCCTGGGTAGATCCCTCCCTACACTATCTAGTGGAATATCCCTGGGTAGATCCCTCCGGTTCTGGCTGGATCATGGGAATGAATACCTAAACTTAACCACCTTATAACTTGTTAGATATTAGAAAAAGACTCGGTCACCCCGTGTATTTTACCGTTTATTGTTGCTCGTAGTTAAGTAGTTAATGTATAATGTTCGGTAATGGGCCGAGTATTAAACCCAACATGTTAGCCCTTTACCAAGACCTTAAGCCGGTCTCATTGTAACTATATAAGCCTCTTCCATGCCATGGAAGAGGTGGGTTAGTCATTTCATTAATACAAGTTCATTTTCTTAGTCTAGAAAGTTCTCTCTCACTTTCTCTCTCTAGAACTTAGCTAATCCACTAGTCATTAGATTGTGTTATGATTTCCAATATCCTACAATTGGTATCAGAGCACATGGGATGATTAGGTAGATTGTGTGTGCGTTTTATTGGTTAATTTAGATTAAAAGTTTGGTTTTTGAAGGTTTATAGTCTTGTTCTTGGTTTTCTTTGACCTTGACGTTTATGATGTTAAAGTTCATGTTTTTATAGTTGTTATAGCCTTCTAGTACCAATTTGTGCAAAAGAAACAAGGCAAAAACGTTTAAAAGGGTGATTTTTAGGTGTTTTTAGGTGAAAAACCAAGTTTTTCATTCCAGCAAGTTAGATCACTGTTCGCAGTTCTTCGTAGCGAGTTAAGTTACTGTACTGGTGAGTTATCAGAATAGTACACTATGTGTCAGTAAGTACAGTGTCAACGAGTTGTCGTCTTGTGCAGGTAGCGAGTTAAGTCCATCGAGTTATCTTCTCTTGCAGGTAGCGAGTTGGATATAGCGACTTACAGGTAGCGAGTTGGATACTAGCAAGTTAAGCATAGCAAGTTACATGTTTTTAAAGATTTTTTCTAGCGACTTGTGAACAGGAACTATGTCAATTTAATTTCTGGTCAGTGAGTTGTCTACTCTCTTCTAACGAGTTAAGCATAGCAAGTTACAGGTTTTTGAAGATCTTTTTCTAGCGACTTGTGAACAGGAACTATGTCAATTTAATTTATGGCCAGCGAGTTGTCTACTCTCTTCTAACGAGTTAAGCATAGCGAGTTACAGGTTTTTGAAGATCTTTTTCTAGCGACTTGTGAACAGGAACTCTGTCAATTTAGTTTACTCTCTTCCAGCGAGTTACATCCAGTGAGTTGTTAACTTTTTGGATTTTTGAACTAAATTCTTCAACCTGTAATCCTAACAACCTTTTACAACAATTCACCATTTCACACAATCAATCACCACTTTTAACATACAATCACTAATCATTGTTCTATCAACTTAATCATTTCACAATCTATTACGATGGCTAATCTTTCAGAAGACATCCAATATGCCGGTTCAAATACCCGACCATTTATGCTTGATAGGACTGACTTTGCATCATGGCAATAACGTATTCGACTGTATTGTTGGGGTAAAGAGAATGGTGTAAACATTCTAAAGTCAATTTATGAAGGACCATTTCAGATGGGGACATTTCGGGAAACACTAGCTGAAGGGACTGAAGGTGGCCCACATCTAGGTCCAGAATGACCACGAGTCTATTCTGACTTGTCACCTGAAGATAAGGAAAGGTACAATGCTGACATTCGGGCAACGAACATCCTACTTCAAGGGCTGCCAAAAGATATCTACTCTCTTATCAATCATTACACCGATGCAAAGGACATATGGGACAATGTGAAGATGCTCCTGGAAGGTTTGGAATTAACAAAAGAGGACCGTGAATCACAACTGTATGATGACTTTGAACACTTCCGTCAGAACAAGGGAGAAACCATTCACGACTACTATGTCCGGTTTGCCAAACTCATCAATGACATGCGGAACATCAAGATGACCATGTCCAGAATGCAGCTGAACTCCAAGTTTGTGAACAACATGTTGCCTGAATGGGGTAGATTTGTAACAGCAGTGAAACTGAACAGAGGATTGAGGGACTCCAACTATGATCAGTTGTATGCTTATCTGAAGCAACACGAGGCACATGCCAATGAGAACAAAATGATGCTGGATCGATTCACTCAACACACTGTGGATCCACTTGCTTTGATGTCAAATGTCTCACACCAGCAGCACTATTCACAATCATCTACAACTCCACCATCCACATATGTTCCACCACACTTTGCTGACAACACTCAACTTGATTCAGGACTCTCTTCAATAGATAACTTAATTGAGAATTTAACCAACACACTTGCCCTACTCATCTAATCATACAAAACATACCTACCTCAAACAAATAATCAACATAGAACTTTATCAAATACAAGAAACCAAGCTACAGTTCAAGACGGAAGGGTTGTGGTTCAAAATGTTTAGGGTCGACAGAATAGAGGTCAGGGGAACAATGCACAAGGTGGAGGTGCAGCTGGTTATGGGGGAGCACAGAACAGAGTTGAGAATGCTAATCCAGGTCAAGCAAGGCAGATTAAGTGCTACAACTGCAACGATATAGGCCACATAGCAAGGAATTGCACTCAACCCAAGTGTCTACAAAACTCCGAATACTTCAAAGACAAAATGTTACTGATGCAAGCTCAAGAGAATGGGGTGGCATTGGATGAAGAACAGTTATTGTTTCTTTCATGTGGACAAGACAACGCCATTGATGAAGATGTGGATGAAGAACCCGTTCAAGACTTAGCACTCAATGTGGATAATGTGTTTCAAGCTGATGACTATGATGCTTTTGATTCTGATGTTGATGAGGCTCCCACGGCACAAACTATGTTCATGGATAATCTATCATCCGCAGATCCTGTTTATGATGAAGCTAGTCTATCTTATGAGTCGGACATTCTATCTGAGGTACACGACCATGATCACTATCAGGATGTTGTTTGTAAACATCATGAAGAACATGAGATGCATGACGATGTACAACCAACCTACGTTGTTGATTCACATGCTGATTACACGAGTGATAGTAATATGATTTCTGATCAGTATGTAAAGGACACGCAGTGCCGGCTGTACAAAGTAATGTATCTTCTGTTCCAAATGATGCATACATGATGATATTTAATGATATGCATGAATTGCATGCCCAATCTGTCTTTGACACAACACGAAACACAGTAGTTGATAATTTATTAACTGCTAAACTTGCAACGTATAAGGAACAAGTTGAACTGTATGAATGACGGGCCAGGTTTGAATGAACGGAAAGAGAACAACAGATTGATGAATAATTAAGAATAGTTATCACTGACCGTAATATTAAGAAAGAAAATTTGAAAAAGGAACTTCATTCTGTAAAAATGCAACTTGCTTCTACCATCAACCATAACAAGTCAATGGTAGAAGAAGTTACGTCTTTGAAAAAGGATTTTAAACAGAAAGAAAACAAATACCTTGAAGAATTTTTGGACATGAAAGCTTTAAAAGAAAAGGTCGAGGATAAATTATACAAACAAGACCAGTCTCTTCAAACAGTTCACATGTTGTGTAAACCAAAGCCCTATTATAATGAACAGAATAAGGTAGCTATTAGCTACAAGAACCCTTTATGCCTCACCCGTGCAAAGCAAGTTCAGCCTGCTCTATATAATGGTTATGAAATTATCAAAAACAATCATGTCCCGGCTTTAGTGCACAACACAGAGGATACCCTAGAGATAGCTGAAATTACTAGGAGGAAAATGAATGACAAAATGAAAGACCCTGAGTGTGTGACTCATAAGGTTAAGATGGTACCACCTGATTACTTGAAAGAGAATTATCTAGCGACCTTCACACCACAGAAGCAATTGACACCTGAGCAATTATTTTGGTCTCAAGATCTCATAAAGATGAAAGAAGAAGCTCTCAAAAAGTAGACCACTGCCTCAAGACCAGTCAAAGCATTGACGATGTATCCACCAAATACACCTCCAACGCTTGTCCCCAGGGTGCTTCCAACAAAAAGTCAAGTGAAAATTAATATTTTTGCACTTATACAACTTTTTTTGGAATTTAAGAAAACCTGTAAAAAGAGAATTACATCAACATGGCTCACTGAAGGGGAAAGGGGTTTTGAACAAACCAAGGAATGTTATCTCACCGAGATCATTCCATTTTTCAAAACACTTAAATAACATTTTGAGGGAATCCAAAAGGCGTTAACTAAAGAAATTAAAGAAATAAAAGACATTTTTGAGGAGTTGGAAGCTAAAGTTGACCAAAATGTTGTAAATAGGAAGCATGATGAGATTGAGCGGGAAAATCTCCTTATTACAAATGATAATTTAATTGTTGATTGCTTGTCCAAAGAAGTGTTCTATATTGCAACGAATTCTGAGCTTACTGTATCTAGAGTTACTAAAATGCATGAAGCCCACACCATTGTTCAAACACGTTGTCTGGAACTTGAAGCAGAGCTTTATAAATTACGGGATAAGGTTCAAAAAGATGATCATACTGAATTAGTAAAACATTTTTCCAATCTTGAGGTTAATCACTTAAATTTACAATTAAAGTATCAAAACCTTAAAGAAAGATTTAGAAACAACCCATCTCCACCCACTCGAGATACTCCTAATTTTGACTCAGTCTTTGTAATCAAAAAATGAAAGCTTCCATTCAAGGAAAGGACAACGCCATCAAAAAATTGATAACGCAAATCTCTCAATTGAAAGAGACCCGTAATGAAGCAGACCGTACTCTTAATTTCATGACCTTAGATTTTCAGATCACTCAATTAACTGAAAAAGTCTCCGTTCTTCAAGAACAAAATGAGCTTTTTAGGACAAAGAATGAAAAAGTTAAACAACATTACAAGGAATTGTATGATTCTATTAAGATCACGCGTGCTAAGCATATAGAAAAAACAATGGCCTTGCTAACTGAAAATGAGAATTTAAAAGCTTAAATACATGAAAATCTAAAATGCAACACTATGGAGTCTATAAAACCAAGATTTCTTGCACCCGGTAGGTATACTATAGATGTTGAACCAATTCCCCCTTACAATAGGAACAATAGGGAAGTTCATCTTTATTATCTCAAACATCTTAAGGAAAGTGTAGAAACCCTTCGCGAAATAGTAGAGGAAGCTAAGGTTGAAAGACCCTAAGACAGATCAACTGTCTTTGCTTGCTGTTACACTAAACACTCTTAGGAACTCTTAGAATATGCGATTAGCACTTGTCCAAAAGCCTTTAACCAACGAGATAAAAAGCAGGCTCCTACCCCTCTAATTAGGAAAAAGCAAGTTAATTTTGATGAACAATGTGACACGTCAAATAGTAACACACACAAACATGTAAAGCAACAGAACACTCAGAAGACTAATGTCCCTGTACCTCTTTCTACAGGAGTAAACTGTTGCACCAATACTAGCGGATCACAGCCTAGGAGCAATACCAAGAAAAATAGGATCTCGCCAGCTAAAGGTGTTAACAAGAAGAAAGTAGAAGAACACCCTAGGACAAATAAGTTGAAATTAAGAACCACAAATCGTGTTAATTCTAGTAGTAGCTCTAAGCGTACTGTAATTAATTCGAATTTTGATTCTGTTTGCCTAACATGTAATAAATGTTTAATTTCTACAAATCATGATGTGTGTGTGTGGTTGATTATTTGCAATCTGTTAAGGCATCCCACTCTATTTATAATATTCATAATGCTGTGCGCAAAGTTAAGCAAGTTTGGAAACCTAAGCAAGTTAGGCATGTATGGAAACTCACAAGCAAAGTGCTTACCAGTGTTGGTTATCAATGGAGACCCACGGGCAAAATATTCACTTTAGGAGAACAGTGCCCTTTAACTAGGCTCACTAAACCCAAAGTAGCACCTGCTAAGCAAAACGAGAATCAGGCCATTACTTGTGCTAACCAACAGGAACCCAACCAAAATTAGGGATTAAACTTTCCAAACTCTCCATCTTCTTCTGTTTTCAAATGCAGGTCGTACATATCGTCCTTTGGTATTTGGACTCATGCTGTTCAAAACATATAACTGAGGATCGCTCACGGCTTAGGAATTTCGTGAAAAGGTTCATCGAGACAGATAGATTCGGGAATGACCACTTTGGTGCTATTATGGGTTATGAAGATTATGTGATTGGTGACAGTGTAATCTCCTGGGTATACTATGTGGAAGGACTAGGACACAATCTGTTCTTTGTCGGATAATTTTGCGACTTTGATATGGAAGTTGCATTCAGGAAACATTCATGTTATGTTCGAGATACGGATGGTGTTGAATTGATTAAAGGTTCTCGCGGCTCTAATTTGTACACTATCTCGGTTGAAGACATGATAAAGTCCTCTCCCATTTGCCTGTTTTCTAAGGCCTCTAAGAACAAATCATGGTTATGGCATCGTCGTTTAAACCACTTGAATTTCGGTACCATCAATGACCTTACAAGAAAGGACTTAGTCAGAGGTTTACCTAGATTAAAGTTTGAAAAAGATCATATGTGCTCTGCATCTCAACTAGGAAAAAGTAAAAAGCATACCCAAAAACCCAAAACTGAAAACACCAACTTGAAAGTTCTTAATACCCTTCATATGGATTTATGTGGACTGATGCGAGTTTAAACAATTAATGGGAAGAAATACATCTTAGTCATCGTTGATGATTTCACTCGGTTTACTTGGGTTAAGTTTTTAAGATCGAAAGCTGAGACCCTAGAGGTCGTCATAAAATTTCTGAAGCAAATACAAGTCGGTCTCAACAAAACTATTAGATACATCCGTACCGATAATGACACCGAATTCGTCAATAAAGATTTGACTGAATATTATGAACGTGTCGGCATTTTTCATCAAAAGACAGTTCCAAGGACTCCACAGCAGAATGGCGTTGTCGAAAGACGAAACCGTACTCTTGTTGAGGCTGCTCGGACAATGCTGATCTTCTCTAAGGCCCCGATGTTTCTATGGGCAGAAGCTGTTGCTACTGCCTGTTACAACCAAGACTGATCCCTTATTCATACTCGTCATAACAAAACCCCATATGATCTGGTGCATGATACGAAGCCCGATCTTACCTTTTTCCGTGTCTTTGGTGCTCTTTGTTACCCTACAAATGACAGTGAAGATCTTGGAAAATTACAACCAAGAGCTGATATTGGAATGTTCGTTGGTTATGCTCCTAGCAGGAAAGGGTATAGAATCTACAACAAAAGAACCCGACAAATTATAGAAACTATTCACGTTTATTTCGATGAGCTGGCTGAGCATATGGCTCCTGTGCAACTCAGTACAGGACCCGCTCCTACTTTTCTGACATCTGAACAAATAAGTTCAAGGCTCGTACCAAATTTGGTTCCTGTAGCACCTTATGTACCCCCCACAAATAAAGAACTGGATATTTTATTCCAACCAATGTTTGATGAATACATAGAACCTCTTCGTGTTAAAAGACCGGTCTCTCCTGCTCCAGCAGTTTCAGTCCTAGTCAATTCAGCCAGTACACCTTCATTAACTACCATTGATCAAGATGCACCTTCTCTAAGTCATTCACCATCATCTTCGGCATTACAAACTCCAAGTTTACATCAAGGCGTTGCAGCTGAATCTACTCTCATGGAAGACAATCCCTTTGCTCCTGTTGACAATCATCCCTTCATAAACGTATTTGCTCTGGAACCTAGTTCTGAAGCATCATCATCCAAGGATCTTAGTTCAGCAGAATCTCCTTATGTCTCTCAAACACTTCATCATCTCAGGAAATGGAGCAAAGATCACCCGCTGGATAATATTATTGGCAATCCCTCTAGGCCGGTATCCACCATAAAACAATTGGCAACTGATGCCTTATGGTGCTTGTATAACTCTGTACTATCAAAAGTCGAACCAAAGAACTTCAAATCTGCAATTACTAAAGATTGCTGGTTTCAAGCTATGCATGATGAGATTCATGAATTTGATCGACTTCAAGTATGGGAATTAGTACCTCAACTAGACTGTGTCATGCTTATTGCTCTCAAGGGGATTTACAAAGTTAAACTTAATGAGTACGATGATGTTCTGAAGAACAAGGCTAGGTTAGTGGCCAAGGGATATCGACAAGAGGAGGGCATTGATTTCGAGGAATCATTTGCACCGGTTGCACGTATCAAGGCTATTCGTATCTTCATCGCCAATGCCGCCTGTAAAAACATGACCATCTATCAAATGGATATAAAGACAGCATTTTTGAATGTCAAATTGAAGGAAGAAGTCTATGTTAGTCAACCAGAGGGTTTCGTTGATCTAGACCATCCGACACATGTTTATCGTCTGAAGAAGGCTTTGTACGGTTTAAATCAAGCTCCTCGGGTGTGGTACGATACCTTGTCATGATTTCTTTTGGACAACAAATTTTCTAAGGGTGTAGTTGATCTGACACTATTCACTCAGAAAACAGGCAAACATATTCTTCTTGTTCAGATATATGTAGATGATATCATATTTGCCTCGACCGACCTTAAAGCATGTGACATATTTTCAAATGAGATGAGTTCTAAATTTCAAATGTCAATGATAGGACAAATGTCTTTTTTCCTAGGTTTACAAGTTTCTTAAAATCCCGGAGGCATTTTTATTAATCAATCAAAATTTGCTCTTGAAACATTAAAGAAATTTGGGATGGATTCATGTGACCCTGTTGATACACCCATGGTGGATCGACTTAAACTGGATGAGGACCCCTTAGGGATTCCAGTTGATCAGCTCGATTTTGTAGTATGGTCGGCTCCCTAATGTATCTCATTGCCAGCAGACCCGACCTTGTATTCGCTGTATGCATGTGTGCTAGGTATCAGGCTTTGCCTACTAAAAATCACCTTGAAGCACTAAAACAGGTCTTTCGGTATCTCAGAGGAACCATTAATTGGGGTCTTTGGTATCCGAAAGACACCGTTATGAAATTAACGGCCTATGCATATGCGGACCATGCAGGTTGTCAAGACACACGAAGAAGTACATCAGGAAGTGCTCAGTTCCTTAGAGATAAACTAGTCAGCTGGTCATCAAAGAAACAAAAGAGCACTACGATCTCAACAATAGAGGCTGAATACATTGCCATGTCTGGATGTTGTGCTCAGATCCTTTGGATGAGATCACAACTTATAGACTACGGCTTTGTCTTCAATAAGATTCCATTGTATTATGACAATCGCAGTGCCATTGCTCTCTGATGTAATAATGTCCAGCACTCCCGGTCCAAGCACATTGACATACGACACCATTTTATAAGAGAGCAAGTTGAGAAAGGCGTGGTTGAATTGTACTTCGTGACGATGGATTATCAGCTCGCGGATATATTCACCAAAGCATTACCAAGAGAGCGGTTCAAATTTCTACTCCCGCGTCTTGGTATGAAGAGTATGTCTCCGGAAACTCTTAAACGTCTTCAGGAAGGAGAAGATGAGTAAAGGATGATCCTTCTATATCCTATGTAAATATGTATATAGCTACAATCTAAAAAGAAAATACAAAAATATAAAACCTACAAAAACCATAAAAATCAGAAAATAAAAAATACCAAAAATAGTTTTTCAAGACATGTCTTCCGTTTATCGATAACATTTACAGACCTAGAAATGTCATTCCATAATGACACGGGTCTTTAAATGAAGCTCGAACGGAAGTTCAATTTTTTCAAAAACATGTCTTTATGGCTTGCAGTTATTTCAGACTGCAACCCGTTTTTCAAATTGAGGAAAGCATGTCGCCAAAAAGACGGCTGTTCCTGACAACGGGTGATTAAGTTCTCTCGGGCATGGATTACTTTATATCCATGCAACTCCGACTTAATGTACGTTTCAGTGCATTATTTATTGATTTAGAAGAGAAGTCTTTTTTCTTTAACCAAATGATTTTTCGTCTATGATTCTTCAAAAAATTATTTGTGTTACTCCCGGTGGAAAAGTGTTGTTTGAAAATTTATTGGACTTGAATTTTTCAAAATCTGACACTCATTCAATGACTACAGCTCTTTCAATAGAAAACGGGTTTTTGATCGAGGGGGAGAGTGATTTCAAATTTATGACGTCTAACGGGCATTTTTACTCATCAAATAATTAATTGGGAAAAGGTTTTGTAATGATCGGGTTTACAAATTAAAGGGGAGTTAAATTTAGTTTATCTCAAAGGGACAAATGTGTCAATAATTTGTGAATTTAAGGACTTATGTGCAATTTTCTAAATGTTTCCTAGGCTTGTATAACTATAAGGTCCATTTGTGCTATTTTTGAAACTTGCTCTAACCTATTAGTGCTCTTTACCTGAAAAAGAAGGTCTTAGAAAGTTTAAGGACCAAATCTGCCAAATGGTAAAACTTTTAAGGTATATAAGTGTCAGCGAGTTATATTCGGTCAAACCTTCAAAATATCTAGTCAAACTTTCTCTCTCAAAAATATCTCACGCAACTCGCTAGGTTGAGCGCTTAATTGATTTTTGATTTCTGTGGCTTATCTTGTTAAGGTACTTGTTGTTTTTTGATCTCTGCCATGTAAACATCTTTAATCTAAAACATGGTAGCCTTAATCACATTAAATCGCCATAAATCAATGATTTCGACTAAGTTTATCATCTAAATTTTGGGTTGTGTTTGGTTTGATGATCTAACTGCTGGGATGTGTTAAGAAAGTATAAATGATGCCTTGTTAGTGACTTAATAGCCCACCCTTGCATCATTCTATAGGTTTGATGATTTTTGTGTATATAGTTGACTATTGGTAGTCAAAATCATTGTTTATTGTTGGTTGGTGTTACTGAAGGTTGCTAAGAGGTTGATAAAGTAGTCTAAGTGTTATTCGTGTGCTTCATTGAAACTTATTTGCTAGTTGTACGATTATAACCTTAGCAAATTGCATATGTGCTATGTAGCGAGTTGTGATGATTCTATGTAGCGAGTTGAGTGTCTTTTTCTTTGTAGCGAGTTAATGTTGATGCTTAGTAGCGAGTTGTAATGCCTGTTAGCGAGTTATGAATATTATATTTTCATGAACAGGTAACTCGCTAATCTGTAGCGAGTTGATGAAGATTTATATTTTTGGTAAAATATTCAACTCGCCATTTCAAATTTTATGAATTTAATAGCGAGTTATCATTGGCAAATTGAATATTCTCTATTATTTAAATGTGTGCAGATAACTCGCTACTTCTTAGCGAGTTAAAGAAAGTTTTATTTATTATAATAATTAACCCTTTTTTCAAAATTTTCCAATTTGGTAGCGAGTTAAGTGTTTATTATATCATGATTTAGCGAGTTTGGTGTAGCGACTTGAGGATCATTCTTTGAATCATTTAGCGAGTTGTCATTAGATTGGTTTAGCGATTTGTCAAATATCTTTGGGTCAACTTATTCCAAGGTTGACATCACTTTGAGCAATTGCTCCCATCTAACATCATATATATGTATGTATGTCCTGCTGTTGGATCTATGTGTGCAGATATAACGGCTGACTTGAACATTCCCGTGGTAAAGCTCCTGATGTCGCACCACCTATTAGAACAGATGATCAAATATTGTCGTTAAGCAAGTGGGTGCCCATCGGCAAGAGCAACATCATACTCGATGTACACAAGCCTCAGAGGAATCCGATCTTCCCAATTGTTGTGGCCTTACTAACAAACACTAACTCTTTCAGGGCCTTCACGACATCCTCTACGATTCCAGCTATCTACATTCAGCAGTTTTGGGACACCATGTGTTTTAACTCATCTACTGGGTTGTACAGCTGTCAGTTGGATAAGCAATGGTTTAACCTTCACAAAGACATTCTCATATATGCTCTCAATATCACTCCAGCCAATGACAACAATCCCTTTGTGGCTCCACCATCGAGTGATAATGTTATCGAGCATGTCAACACTTTAGGATACCCCCAGAACTCTCAAGAACGTATCAGCAATGTCTGTTAACGCTCTCTATCAACCATGGAGAGCCATCTTGTCTATGATCAACATGTGCCTTACAGGCAAAACTACTGGATTTTACAGACTAATACATCCAGTGCTTCAGATACTTTGGGGTATCATACGCTCCAACATCGACTACGCTGAAAGAATTTAGGAAGAGTTTGTTCAATCCATAAAGACGTTTCTCACTGATAGGAAGAATCTTGCTACGGCTACACGAGGAAAGAAAAAGACAGCTCATCTACTTATTCCAAGTGTCAGGTTCACCAAACTGATCATCCATCATCTAAGAACCAAGTACAACATTCATCCAAGGACTGGTTCACCTCTTCACTATTCACGCGAGGAAAGCATTCTGAATACTCTTAGATTTGTTGGAAAGGATGGTAGAGAAATATTTAGCATGCCGATACCTGATGCTCTACTCACTGATGAGATTAAAAGAGTACCCTACTACGGTGACTACCAAGAGCATGTTGCCAAGTATCAACAATTTCTGGATGAAGAACGTGGAAAAGCCGAGAAAGGAGGAGCAACAGAGTCTTTTGAAGCTACCAAGGTCACTAAACCCAAGGCAGCAAAGGCTACTACACCCGCTGGTGATAAGGCACCAAAGCCCACCGCTACTCAACCACCTAAACCCAATCCAGCACCTACTCAACCATCAAAAGCGGTCTCAGAAAAGAAACGTAAACTCGTTAAGGAAACTCTTAATGAACCCTCACCAGCAAAGAGATCTAAGGGTGGACTAGTGATAAAAAAGCGCAAGCCTAAAAGTCTACTCAAGTTGGTTGATAAACCTAGTGATGAAGGTGTTCTGGTTGAGGAACCTGCCTACAATGAGGAAAGGGAAAAGAGAAAGTCGTTGAAGAACAAGCTGCTCACGATCTACACACCCTTTAGACTCCATAGAAGAAGAGTCTGGCTGATTATTTCTTCTTTCAGAGGCGCCCTTCTATGCCCACTGAGTCCTCTGCACATGCTGAGTTGCCTTTCATGGATACGGAACTAAATCTGACTGACAATGAAACAGAATCTGATGAGGAGGCGTCTAAGATAAATGCTAGAAATTAAGAAGGCCAAGCTGGACCAAACCCTGGTATACAAGATGAAGGCCAGGCTACACTAAACCCTGGTGAACAAGATGAAGGCTAGGTTGGACTAAACCCTGGTATTGCTGCAGAGTCTCAACTTTAAACAAGTTATGTGGTTCATGCTGGACCAAACCTTGAACGCATAGACTTAGGGACCTCTGATGCTTCAACTCAGCAGAAACCTGAGCAAATGGATGAGGAGTTTACCACAACTACTTACCAAAATGTTCAGGAGAATCTCAAACTGCCAACTGAAGATCAGGTGATACTTGAAGAACCTGCAAGCTCCACGGGAACCCTGTCCTCTCTCTAAAACCTTGATAAAGATCTCAGTTTTACTGATCAATTTTTTGTGGAAAATCCACATGAAGAAGAATCAAGGAAAACGAATGTTGAAACAGAGGTTCAGTCAATGGTTTCAGTCCCCATTCATCAAGACACTTCGTCGGTTCCCCCAATGACCACTCCGGTTATTGATCTCACGACTATGCAATCCGACTCTCCACTCCCAACATTAACAGCAACAACCTCAATAATCACAACAACAGTAATTCCACCAACACCTCAACCATAACAAAGCACCACAGATCCGATCCTAATAAGTTGCATAGGTGAGCTGGAACAACATATGGTGGATTTGATTCAAAACAACTTAGCCCTAGAGGAAAGGTTGGACAAGCATGGGACCTGGCTATATAACTTGGAGAATCTTAATATTCCCTACAAGGTGAGCCAAGCAGTTGATGAGATAGTCACTGACTCAGTAGATTGGGCAATGCAAGCTCCACTTCGAGCTCGCTTCAAGGATCTGCCCAATGTTAATATGAAGGAAATTCTTCAACAACGAATGTTTGAAGACAACTCCTACAAGGCTCATACCATTCATAATGACTTGTATGAAGCCTTACAAAAGTCATTAGAGTTAGATTATTCTAATCAATGTCTAGCTGATTAGGAGGAAGCTCGTAAAAAGAGACAAAAGAGACGTGACGTTCCAAGAACTCTTCCTGGGTCTCCACCTTCACCGCCACCACCACTACCTCCTCCAGCAGGCGTATCTAGTGCTCCAGGTACTTCAGGAGCATCAGGGTCTTCTCAGTTGCCGCCACCTCCTCCTCCTCCATCTACTGGTACATCTAGAGCTACTCAGCAACAAGGCAATAAAGCTCCAAGTTCATCCAAGACGGCAGCCTCAACATCACAATCCATGGCTTAGACTACATCTAACACTAGATTCGAGTCAACTGATTTTACAGCAGCTCAAGAGTTTTCTCCTACTGATTCTCTGATGCAAGATGATTCCATCTCTAACGAGCAGGTACATTTGTCTGATAATGAAGACTCTGGGAATGATCACCTACCAAAAGCTGACTCAAGACAAGACTGGTGGAAACCACTACCTAAAGAGGAAAGACCAGCGACTCCTGAACCTGCTTGGACCATTTCTTCTTCCAACAAGTAAGATGTTGCGAACAACTAGGCCTCTGCGTTGGCCACAACCTATGAGCCCCCTGCTGAGAATTCATTACTTGCCAAGACTGGAGACATGACGACTATCCTAAAATGGTATTGCCGACAAGTGAACAAGACCACGCTTACACAAGCAGATTTCAAAAGGCAGGCTTATAAAGTTGTTAAAGCTTTCTACCCAGATGTTATTCATCTTTAGTTCCTGATGGAGGAGTGTCACAAGATGCTCACATATCAAATTGACTGGACGAATCCAGAAGGAGATCAAGTCAGAGTCGATGTCAACTAACCACTACCTCTCGGTGGTCCTCCAGGTCATATCACTATTCAACCACAATTCTTCTTCAATAAAGACTAGGAGTATTTGAGATATGGCAGCAAGGGAAGGAATCCTGCACTATCGATTTGCAAGATGAAGGCTGCTAGTTATCCTAACTTTGGACTTGAACTGCTAGTGCCGGAACAAATGTGGATTAAGGATGTGTGTTCCTATGATATAAGTGCAAAATATGGAATCTATCACTGGTGGTTTAATCGACAGAAGTTCTATATTGACAGGCATGACCCTCCATCGCGTCGAAAAGATGTTAGAACACACATGCGGATTCTCAGTGTCGTCAGAATCAAAACATGCTCAAGATACGGGTATGACTACTTGAGCGAAATTGTCCTCCAAAGAGCCGATTTCTAAGAACTTATAATTGCTAAAAAAGACTTCAAGAACCTGTATCCTAGCGACTTTGAAGACCTGAATCTGCTCCTTCTGCAAGGTCATCTTGATCATCTTCCTGGTTCAGACAAACGAATATTATCTACTGCTGTCAAGCTATGGACTCAAAATTTAGTGATTCAACAGCGGGTTAAAGACTTTCAACTTGGCGTTGAAAGCTACCAGACGCAGTTGAACCTCACTAAACCAGGATAGGATGATACTGGCTATGAGTTCAAGCATGATTATACCATCATTGAGTCTCCTCGAGCTGTAATCTTCTCAGTAAAAAACAATGAACGAAAGATCATACGGTTCAACGAAATATACAAGTTTAGTGATGGCACGTTGACACGTATTCTTGAAGCATTGGATTACAGAATCAAGGAATTCAAGATCAAGCGACTCAATCTGGGTATGAATACGCGCTTCTGGACTGTAAAGGACGTTACAAGGAGCAATGAGTTCATAGCGGCTATTAAAAGGCGGCTGAAGACAAGAAAGATCTACCATAACCTAGAATGCTTTGTTGGTGGACGTGTTCGTAATATTGACTACAGGCTTCTTCAGAGAACTGAATGATATCGTCATTCTATCTAAAAGGTCAATATCATGTGTATTATATTGTAAACTTTATACATTATATAGTTATGTAGTTATCAGTGTTATGTGTCAGTTATGAATTTTTCATGAGTTTCTCGTTAAACTCTAAATCATTTATAAAATCATCATAACTGACATTAACAAACTCCCTCACTAATTGAGGGGGAGCATATATAGGTTCTAATATCGGCTTGTATTTAATCAGACCACACTTTCTCTTAAATTTTTCTAACATATTTAAATCAATTGAGATCCTAAATCTCAAAGGGTTTGAAATTTTTGATCAGGGGAGAGAATGTGATTTTAATATGAAATCTGATAAAAATATGATCTATTAAAACTTAAGCAGGTACTCCTCCCTCCACGTGCCAAACAATTTTGATTATCGATGCACGTGTTGAGGGGGAGCATTTCTAAATATAATCAAAACAATCAAGGTACAATGGCTTTGATATTTATATCACAAGTACCTTGGTTGATTTTTCAAATGGTTTATGGCAAGGTGAACTGTACCAAAAGACCGACCCTGTAATTACTTTATCGGAGTTATAAGGATGGTAAGGTTAGGTACATGTTCCCATGATCCCGCCAGAGTCGGAGGGATCTACCCAGGGACAATCCACTAGTTAGTGTAGAAGTCCTAGGTATGATTACAAAAGGATTATTGTGAGAATAAGGGAATAGTGCGGACTGAGATGGAGCTAGTACTGGAACATACCCAACAAGGTATTAGTAATGAAGTCTCGATAAGCACTGAAGGGATTGAAGAATGAAAAATAAATGTTAAGATAAAGGGTGAAAAGAAGCAGCTCTCCTTAAACATTAGGCAGAAACCGGGCCACTACATATGTTGTCAGAATCACATGGTTGATTGCTGACATTGAAGACAAGTATCATGGACCCAGTGATACACTGCACGACCCTCCCTAGCCACTCGAGATCCCTCAAAGGATTCTTGTTTCATTTCTCACGGAGATCAATACATTTATATCATCTCTCTCACTCCGAGTTAGATGATATTGAAAATGTGGCAGTCCAATCCAGCCTCCGACTACTAAAACCAAAAAGTGCACTATAGAGTCTAGAGCCATGAGATCATCCATAAATCTCATTAGGAAATAAATACAAACTATGCTTCCTCATCACATACTGTGATTACAAGTAATATTTTAGGAGTCCTACATATTATCCTCGTGGTATTGCCAGAACATTTGAGTGATACGAAAGTACTCACAATGAAGATGGAAATTGATTCGTCCAAACTACACCTTAAAATATATATAAAAATATAAAATATATATAGTAAGGCTAGTCTAAAAGCAGAATCAATAAAACCGAGAAGTAGTATAGAATGTTCCCGGGTCGTTTATCCCCAACGAGGCTGGATTGGAGAATCGATACAGTCGGAAGATTGGAGTTTGAAGGAGAGAAATGATTTGAGAGTGCAAGAAGTTAAATTAAGCAATAACAAATAAAAACGTTTAAGAAAAACCTAAAAATTACAAAATTAAGCTAAAAAACGAGAGCACGGATCCCGAACAAAGGGGCTAAAACCTAAAAACTTCAAAATTAACCCTACGAAGAAATTTTCACTTCTAAACTACTCTAGGGAACTAATAACGAAGAATAAAAAAGACTAGACCGAAAACGGAGGTCGTTTGACCCAAAAACGAGTCAAGACAAAAAAAACGCACCCGACCCGTTCTTTAAAAAGCAAAAAGTTACAAAAATGACCCTACGAAAAGTTTTTAATTTTTCCTACAAACTATATGACTAAAGAAAATTTTCTAAAAAAGAAGAATATTTTTTTGATAATTTTTGTATTTTTTATGAATTTTTTAAACTTTTAACGAAATTAAATTATAAAAAATACTAAACGACTTTGAAAAATTCTGAAAATTTTACTAAAAATACTTCATACTATGACTAACCTACGAAAAATAAGAAACAAAAAAATTCCGCAACTCTGATGTGTGCCCTTCAGATCTATAAAAGTGTATCATGCCGGTCCGAAGGTCACAACATCACATGGAGGCAATATTACCACAAGGATGATTTAGAGATTTACTGTGGCTGATGATCTCAAAGAATGCTCAAAGATCACACAAGTCAAAAGAACTACGCTCAAAGACTACTACAGTATGTACAAAGAAATCAATGCATGAAGAATCAAAGACTATGAGCTGAACACAAGAAATAGATAGCTGAGCTTAATTTTGTATTTTCTGGGGTGACCTCCCTTAGGGGGAGATTGTTAAATATTAGAAAAAGACTCGGTCACCTTATGTATTTTACCGTTTATTGTTGCTCGTAGTTAAGTAGTTAATGTATAATGTTCGGTAGTGGGCCGGGTATTAAACCCAATGTGTTAGCCCTTTACCAAGGCCTTAGGCCGGTTTCATGGTAACTATATAAGCCTCTTCCATGCCATGGAAGAGGTGGGTTAGTCATTTCATATATACAAGTTCATTTTCTCTCACTAGAAAGTTCTTTCTCACTTTCTCTCTCTAGAACTTGGCTAATCCTCTAGTCATTCGATTGTGTTATGATTTCCAATATCCTACATGTTTAATTATTTTTAAACATGCTTTGATTAAATTAATAGAAGTGCTATATTAACTTGTACAATGTGCATATAAGTTTTAAACATGCTTTGATTAAATGCATGACAACATTCAATTAAAATTTTGAAATCGACGTGCTATATTAACTTGTACAATGTGCATATAAGCGTGTA
>BQNB010102651.1:0-24195 GCA_026074375.1 Tanacetum coccineum | reverse complement strand
GATTACGAATTGGGAACCAACAAGTTCACCGGAAATTTAAATGATAACACCTCCGTTGAGAATGTTATATTTTGGTATTTTTACCAATTGGTGATTTTTATTTCTTTAATTGAAAGGAAGATTTTTTTATATTTTTGATTTTTTTTATCTTTTACTTATACTAAAAAGAAAAGGAAAATATTTTTACTTTTTATATTTTATGATTTTTTTTACTTTTGAATTTTAAAACAAGAATGAAACTTTCGAGAATGAAAGGATCTTCAAACCAAATCAACAAACACAAGACGAAGGAATCGTAAACACTAGTTCCCCGGCAGCGGCGCCAAAAACTGATTCGTAGTTTTGTATACCTATAAAATATATATAAAATATAATATCTTAAAAGAGAAATTAAGAAGATTACCAAGTTACCCTTGATAAAATTCACTCTCAAAAATATATATAATATAATATAAAATACGTATATTAAACCGGGTAAGTATGATCACCCGGGTCGTTATCCCCAACGACTAGTGAAATTGAAACCACGTTTTAAGTTCGGATCCTGATTTGAATGAAGCAAAGATATTTGATTTGGTTTCTAGAAATTAAAGCCCTAATTTTTACTAATTAAAAATTAAACTAGTTAAAAACTAATAAGCTTAATTAACGACTTAACTAATGGACTAATGGAGCAAAAATCTAAGGGATAACCGGGGAAACTAACAGACTAACGGAGGAATTAACTGAAAAATAATTAAAATCGAAAAGTTACACTTTCTACCCTGAGAATCTACCCCGATCACAAACTAAGTCCAATAAGCATTCGAAATTTTAACGGGCTTAAAATGAAAAACTCAAAGAAGCAAAGTTGTAAAGGAAGCTAGTGGGAACAAAGTTAATAAAAGCTACTTGGGCTGAAACTCACAAATAAGCTCAATAAAAGCTTATTTCTAAACTGACCTCAGAAAGGAAGGCTTACCCTTTGATTTTAGAAAATAAGCTATAAAAAACTCAAAACTAGTTCAAAATGAAAAAGGAAAGAAGTTCTGATGAGCTTATGATATGCTTAATCTATAAATGAAAAGAAACTAAAGCTTAAACTACTTTTATGCTACTGAAATTGATCATGAAATAAGCAAACTCAGGAAATAAGCAAGGTAACACAAATTCCAAATAGACTAGAAAACTTAATAATGCTAAACTAGACTCTAAAACTTTAAGGACTTACCAAACTACTTATTAACCATCTAAATAAGCTATAAAATCTAAACTTATAAGCTAATTTAACAAGTTTTAGACTCTACTTAAGTTCCTACTGTTTTTGGAATTTTCAGGCTTTTTATGACTTTTGACAGCTAAATTAAACTAAGAAAATAAGCTAGAAATTTCAAATCAAGACTTAAAATGAATTAAGCTATATTAAAACTTAAATCCTACTGAATTTGATAAGCTAGATCCTAAAATTACTTATCAAAATTAAGCTAAGAACACAGCAGTACTAACTGAGGTTAGTACTGCTAGTGTGAAAATTCAGCAGTACTTTGAAAGTACTGCTGATGCAATTTGACTTTTGAAAACGTAATAAGTAATGAAATAAGCTAGAAAACTAAAACTAAATTCTTAATAAGCTATAACTAAATCTAAACTTAATTCCTACTAAATTTGGAAAGCTAAAATTTATACTAACAGTACTAACTTATGGTTAGTACTGGTAGTGTAAAGAGTCAGCAGTACTAACTTAGGTTAGTACTGCTAGTGCAATTTTGAGAATGCACTAAACCAAACACCCCTTTACCATTATAACAGATTTGATAAAAGCTTTTTAAGAGAAATCTAATGAACAAAAACTAAATACCAGATAAAAACTAGCTTAAAACAAACTTAATAATCATGATTAAACAACTGAATAAGCCTTAATCTAAGATCTAAACTATTTAAACTAATATTTTTGGATTTTATGAGTTTTTATGACAGAAATTAGTAACTACTGATCTATAACTATTTAAGCAAAAACAGATGAAAACACATAACTAATAAAAACTAGAAGAGATGTTCAAACACTAATAAGCAAAGAGAATAAGCAAATAAGCAATATTAAGCATATAAACTAAAACTAAGTAACTTAAACTGAAATTAGAGAAGAGTAAAAAGAGAAACTTACTTGATCCTTTAGCTAAACAAAAGGAACCAATAAAGGCAGCTACAAGCTCTCTAGCTTAATAATAAGCTAGAGTATTAGTCCTTGGGATCTCTTCCAAATTAAGATCCCCTTCCAAAAAGCTCTAATCCATTAAGATCCATAATAGATTTAACTGATTTAAGGTTTAGATAAGATTAATTCTGAATTCAAACAGCTCTATTTCAGCTTATAGACTGAAAGAGCTTAAAATGAGCTTATTGAGACAAATTGGCTTATTAGAGAGCTTATAACTTTAAATGAGAGCTTTGAAAATGAGATTTAAAACACTAAAAACTGAATTTCATTAATTAAAGAAGCTGATTACATTACTTGAAAAAGGAAAATTACATAAAAACACGAATTTAAGCTAGACTAAATTACTAAAAATTAGATAAAGAGAAAAGACGACCCCTTGTGTGTGTGAGAATGAGGCCTATTTATAGTGCCAAGCTGAAGCTTCTAGGCCCTCTGAGCTCCCATCAATCTCTGCCATCCAATCCATCAATCATTGGGGCTAAATTTTGAGCCGTTAGATCACTTTGTGGACACCTGAGGATTGCCAGCGTGTCATTCCCTTGATGTGACGTTTGTGCTAGTTTTGTGAGTGTTTTAGCACAAAAACCCACATAAATTTGTGCTTCTTTCATTGTTGACGTGGCTCCTCTTGAGAGAAGGTTAATGAATCCTCTCAAAATCCACGTGAGCTTCTTTGATGGGGATTGGCCAATGGGAGGGTTTGGTGATGTAATTCTCTGCCATGTCAGTCCTTGTCACCCGAATTGTCCTTTGTAACCTTCAATTTCTATTTGCCCCTTGATGTAAATGGAGGGTGAATTGGGGAAGACGAATGAACAGTAATTGTTCATTCGCGCCCATTTTTAACTGCTTGGGTAAAAAAACAGTTGGACTTTGAGATTGTGACACTTCTAGTCCCTTTCTTCCTTTTCTCTCTTTTCTAGTTATAATCTAGTTTAAGAAATTACAAAAGTGGCCCTTGTGGTTGTTTTAAAGGACATGGGCTAGTTATGGGCTTACTAGATCCGGGTAAGGCCTAAATAGAGGAGGGGACATTTTTGGACTTTTGTGAGAGTTGAGGGTTAAAATGGAATATTGTGGGTCTTGTTGACTTTTGTTGACCATCTTTGACTGACTTTGATTTTTTCTTGGCTGATTTTGACTGAGGCTTGGCTTTTCTGGCTTCGGCTTTGTACTCTTCTGGTTCTCGTGTCCGTGCTTGCTCGATTTTGACTGTTTTCTTGTGATTTGTGACTTATCCATACCTGCACACACAAAACACAAATACAAGCATATTTTTGCCATTTTTGGTCTGTTTTGGGTTTAATTGGGTTATTTTAGGTACAAACGGATATGTGTATTCTACACTTATCAAAATTCCCCAAACTAAACCATTGTGTGTCCTCACGCAATATCACATGCCTTATAACCAAATACCTCGAAAATTTCCCAAACTAAACATTTGAAAAGTAGCAAAGATTTTTGTTGAGAGAGATAAGAGATCACAAGTTATAAAACACCCGACTTCCCATTTTCTAAGATTTTTCTCTTTTTATGATTTTTCTTGATAATTAACTACCTAACTACAACTTATTTGTGTTGACATAATGTATTGTTTTCATTACCTCATTGGTAACTTTTAGGATCATAGAACAAAAAGCACAATTAAGTGTCTAAAAGATAACTTCATCATCCCCGATTTTTCACTTTTCCCATGCTAAGCTTAAAAACAAGATCATTGTTAATTACAAGTCATGACACTAACACTACTCATAAATACTAATTGTGTACTTACTTTTCCTCCCGCAAATCCTACTTTTGTATCTCAGGATTTTACTTAAGTCATATACCCGAAGGCTCTTTAAGACTTTTGTTTCGATACTTATTAATTCTATCAATCATATTCACCATATAAGCACGATATACCACATTGCACATCTAAACCCACACAAACTTAACACATAAAAGATGGATCCATCAAATACTACTTAAATGCAAATATGAAATTGAAATGACATTTAAAGAACGAAAAGTCCACAATGACTTCCAAATACATATCCGAAAGAAATAATCAATAACAACATGACGAGGTAAAGGACAGGATAAACTTATGTTGGGCCTCGCTTGGGTTTGACTTTGTCTCCGCAAGAATCACCCGACTCCGCGGGTCCAGCTCTATTACGCACATCCGACAAATGATCAACTATCCTATCTCCTTCGGTTCCACAAGAGGCTCCTTATAACGCTTAAGTCCAGTTGGGAAAACAGTTCCCCAACGAGACTTCTTACGGGTAGGGAAAAACATAACTAAAGTACTAAGAAAGTAATACATATCATATCAGATAGTGGTAGGCAAAATAACTAAAATTACAACTTAGCAAAATATATAATATATAAGCTATGCAAAAAAATAGAGGGGAAGCATAGCAGTTATAGCATTAAACACTTAAGCCCTAAATGCATCTACATGAAGGACCCCTAGGTTATAGTCTAGGCTCAACCACCTACTTCTCTATAACCAAAGGCTCAAATACCAATCTATCACACCCCGCCAAGGCGGAAACACGAGGCGTAACATCATGGATATCATCACAACACAATGGTGTCAACAATAGAGAATCATTAAATGCATAACTAAATATAAAAGACACAATATGTCATGACAATACCGAAAATCAAAAGAAACTGTACGGCGTCTTGTATTAATGACAAAGGGTCTCATCAATACAAAGACATAAATGACTTACGAACCTAATAAAATCAAATAGCATTCAAAAGAATACATGCAACAAACACGAACAAAACTCAGGAACGAACTCCAAATGTATTCCTATGGTCTTTCTAGCCACTTCTTTTAGCCTTAACATCCTCATGATGCTCACCTAAAAATGATGCTTTAAAAAGTCAACACAATGAGTCATATGTTTAAGACACATAACAAAACCTTTCAAACAATTGCTGCGATTACTAAAACAATTCATAACAACCATACGTGTCTCGCAGTCCACGTATACATCACATCACTCGCAAAAGGGTCATGGGTTGCTCACTACCCTCCGATCGAAACACAAAGTCAGTAAGTATTATTTCAACCCTTCAGTTAGATTTGATTGAGTAGTAAACACCACTCTTCAACCGAACTCACATACCTCAAAACAACTCTAATTGATCACAAAGCCATGGAGCGTACCACCTAAACGACTCCAATTGATCACAAAGCCATGGAGCGTATCACATCACAATAAATAACCATATAACACATAATCATAGCAACTAAAACATTTAAACTCATAGCATCATTTTCACCCCAAGAAAACATAAGAAAAAGGGGCTATGAAACTCACCTGATGCTAAAGCAATTCCCAAAATCCTCGTACACAGCTAAACAACAAAATAACACGTGTTACACGCTACTAAACCAAAAGCTTAAGCACATGTAACAATCATATGATGGATGTCTAAGGAGTTTATTTACCCTCATGGGTCACCCAGACACCATGCCCAACATTTACCAATTTGTTTACACACTTTTTTAGTGTTTAACAATTTACCCGAAAACACAAAATTTTAGTGTCACTTTACTATTTTCTAAACCACACCTACTGACCTTTATAAATTTTACCAAAAATCACAAGTTCAATATCATGAGTTTATTGTCTCCATGGTTTTTCCACTAATTTATCTCCCCTCTTAAGTGCCCCAAATAAAATCAAACTTTTAACTACACAGTTTTGGATCTGAACGAACACTAAAAAGTTTAGACCTAAAAACCATACTTAGACTCCAAATAAGAAGTTATCCTTAGGGGGATTTTTAATAGACACATAGAACTAAACACTTGTAGGTTGGCTAATCCTAATTCGAATATTAAGTGGGGGGTTTTACACCTCGCAATCTGACCCAAATTTACTACTTTGACAAATTTTCTTGTAACCAACATTTGAATGACTTCCCGACCTTTAAAACTTTCGAGGCTGGATGTTCTGGAAACTAGACTCTCTGAGCTAGATCATAGGCACCGGAATCACATAAATTCATGCTTCTAATCTCTAGATATTCATGAAACAACACAACCCTAAATTCTGCTCAAACCTAAATCAAGTTCTAACGCATTCTAAACCTAACCGAATACATCATCATGCTTATAATTCATCCCTGACCATTATTAACTAGTTTAATTATATTAATTTACAGATTTTATAAAACCCTAATTATCTATCTTAATAATTGTTACATGATTTATAGAAAACTAAAGAAAAAACTTAATTGAAACATACCTAAACCTTGGTTCATGAATCACTTAATCACCAACTCGTTCTTGATTAAAAAAAAAAATTCTTCTCTTGGAGGTTCGGTCGATCACAGGGAAAAAGAGGAGAGAAAAAGTGATTTAGGGATTTATTTATCTTATATTTATACTACCTAGAATCCTAATTGTAATCAGATTTGTTTCCTTTTTTTTCTTTTTCTTTCTTTAAACCGATCCAATCACCACCCTTTTTAATTAATTAATTTTTTTATATATTTTCCTATACAAATTCGTATTTACTATTCATGTATAATTTTTTTATCATTTATTAGTTAATTAATTACCTTCAATACCTTAAGTTTTTATAAAAACCTAAGCTAATTTGGTAAACCATTTTGCTTATAAACTACTTTCTAAAAATAACTTTTCATTTCCAAATTCACTTTCTATATGTGGAAAGTTTACTACCAACTTCCATATTTCAACCGCATTATTCCTTTCTCATATCACACACTTTCTATAAATGCTTAATCCTTAAAACCAAGTATTGACGTAGCAATGCATGCACACGTCTTTCATATCCATTATCACCACACGTGAACGAATGGAATACTTAACACCAAACTCAAACACACTCAAAATGAGATGCTCATACACCTCAAAATGATATCAAGCACATAATTAACTCACTTAGCCCACATAAATTCACATAGCACAACACTTACACACATAAAAATGAACTCTTAGCCATTTCTAAAGGTTTAAACTAACCTACTCAAATCACAGTTGTCACATTTCATACAACCTTTTCAACACAACTTACAACACTCCAATGCACCACATTTAAACTATAGTTACCCTACATTTTAGCCCATAGCTCAATTTAAACCATAAACCCTAACCCGAAAACCCTAATGAACTCGTCACCCATTAACTAGTATCAAACCAAGTTCTAACCTAGCAAGCATCCACCACTGAAAGATTCACGAAAACTATGATCCAGTGGTCTTGGTGAGTCAAACCACATGATAGCCATTTTAGTAAGAGAGAGTAGAGAGAGAAAGTTAAAAATGTAAAATAAGATGAATAAAATGGAAGATACAAAATGACTCAACCCCTCTATGGAAGCCATAGAGGGGTATTTATACCACCACACATTACATAAGAATCCTATGTTGACTATACTCGTCCCTGTGTGTGGTGATATGGTAAACAATGGTAATTCTATAAATGTCGTCACGTAAAATGAATTCCTAACAATCTTCCCCCACGAGAGGATATACAGAATTACTTACAATAATTTCCTAACAAGTACATAATGATTAAGACCAAGAACTTCCATGAAGCTTCCAATACTGATGATGTCTTCTGTGGTGTTTAACTTCAAGTCTGCACTCCAACATGAATCATCTTTGTAGTACCTTGTAAGAGAAATACTGTAATAGGCACGAACTAAGTAACTCATACACTTTTGGTTAAGGGGAAGCTTCTGAATTAGCTTCCCCCTAATTTGTGCTACATAATCTTCATTTAGAAGCTTCCAAAGCTTCCTCCTGAACTAGCAATGAATTAGCTTCCCCCTAATTCATACCGCATATTCTTAATTTAGAAGCTTTCAAAGCTTCCCCCCAAACTAGCAATCCTTTCTTGAGTAGTTTCATAGCTTTCTTACAGGCTTAGAATAATTAAGTGCACAGCAGAATTGGTAAGATACCACATCAAATATTACTGCTCCTTTAAGAATAAGCTTAGTGATTGATCATTTGGGGTTAGCATTATCTGGATCAGCAACATATCTTCTCATGCTTGAATAATTCTTCTCACAATGTTTCCCCCTTGGAGATTCAAATAATGCATACTAAAGTTCTCAAGATATCGCTTCCCTTATGTGTCTAAAGAAATGCACCCAAAAGCCACAAGTTAAAGCGCTAATATTCTCTGTGGTTATGACATTTGTCTTCCCGGCATGGCCTAACTTAAAAAAAATCAAGAAAGATGCTCTATGTCAAGCTTTCAAGGCAAAGAATCAAGGGTGAATCTACCCCTTCCCCATTGCTGGTTTTGACACGTCGGAATCAGCAACACCTTGGACGCACATTTACTTGAGTACTTGTGTGAAGAATAAATTAGCTCAGATCTAATCTATGAGAATCAATTGCTGATCAAATCTCTACTCATAACCTCTCTTTGGCTATCATTTAACCAACCGTTTTGTAGGCTATTTGAAGTGACCACTAATGAAGTAAACCTAATATACCAAACTTGAGACAAAAGTAGAATTTCCTGTTCTTGTGACTTAAGCTTGCGCTAATGTTGGAAGAACGGTGTGGAGAATTTGTGGTCCAAGCAAATCTCTAAGTACTTCATACCCCTCCCAAAGTATGAGACTTTCATCACCTCTTACGATTATCCACAACATCTTAGCATGTGACACTGAGTACTACAACGTAACTCATTTAAGTGATAGTTAACCAGGTCATCAACCATCCACCCCTTGACTGCTGGAAACTAGATAAACCAAGTCTTCAACTTAAATTAAGCTCGAGCAAGTTATCATTGAAAGTCATGCATCCAGCCAACCCCGACTTCAAGATAAAATAAGTTCACGCCTTTGTAAAATGCTAGTTCAATCTCAAATAAGTGATACCTGATCAACTCCGTAGTCACAAAAATTAATTCCAAATCTAGCCTTTAAGTTTCATGATTCTTTATCCAAATTGATCTCGGTCTCGTCACTTTGTCACCATTTCATTTTAAACTTCGAATGCAACCGATAAACATTTAATCTCAAATGTATCCATTAACAACTAAATATAGCAAGAAATCATCCCAAGTGAGTCATTTAGCTAAATTTAGTTTTAATACGAAACTTTTAATTCTCGAACAGTTGTAACCGGGTCTATCATAAACTCAACCCATTAAAAATCAGCCTAAGTGAGTCATTCTGCTTTTCCATGAATCATACAAATGTTTTTTCAAGCATCGGTGGTTTATTGTCACCACCCGAGAGAAGTGATTTATCAGCAAGAGTCGTCATTGATTAACGTGGTATCAAAAAGATTACTAATTGATCGATCGGTGGTAGAAAGAAATTGTGTTTGATTATGTGGTTGTCGAGTCTTGAAGTAATTCTTGAAACTACACGGGATTTTACAATTCTCGACAAAACCGGGAAAACAAGTTAATGTTTCACGGGATTTTACAAGTCAAAGAAATAACCGTATAATTTAGAAATTTGAGTTGATAGGTTTTAATTGGAAAGTGACTAGTTCGGTTCTCAAACAACTTGATTGGTTCGGTTGTCAAAGAAGTTAGTTTAGTTCGGTTGACAAAAAATCTTGTTTAGTTCGGTTCACTAGTTCGATTGTCAAAGGAGTAAACTAGTTCGGTTCACTAGTTCGGTTGACAAAGGAGTAAACTAGTTCGGTTCACTAGTTCGGTTGACAAAGGAGTAAACTAGTTCGGTTCACTAGTTCGGTACCAAGTGATTACAACTAGTTCGGTTCCAACAGAAGCAACTAGTTCGGTTCCAACTGAAGAAACTAGTTCGGTTCCAACTGAAGAAAACTAGTTCGGTTCCAACTGAAGAAAACTAGTTCGGTTCCAACAGAAGCAACTAGTTCGGTTCCAACTGAAGAGACTAGTTCTTTTCCAACTACAGAAAACAAGTTTCGGTTTCCAACAGAAAAAACTAGTTCGGTTCAAACTAAAATCAACTAGTTCGGTTCCAACTAATAACAACTCGTTTGTTCCAACTATAATCAACACGTCGTGATCGGTTTTTAACATAAACAAACAAGATCTGTGTCACAGGTTTGGTTAACTAGTTAGGTTCCAACTCAAGAAACTATTTCGTTTTTCCAACTCTAGAAAACTAGTTCGTATTTCAAACTAAAAATCAACTAGTTCGGTTTCCAACAATAACAACAGATCGTTCGGTTCCAACTAAAATCAACTCGTTCGATTTCAACATAAACAAACTAGTTCGGTTCCAACAAAAACAACTCGTTCGGTTACAACTACGACGACTAGTTCGGTTATAACTATGACGAAACTAAATTTTTCAAAACTCAAAAAGACACATTTATGATTGGTTTTTTTGTAAAAAATCGTGTACAACTAGTGTTACTAACCCTATAGGAACAAGAAAAATGACAACTTTAAGGTTTTTAAGCCGAAAAATTTTAAATTAAGAATTTGTTCTTTGTAAAGGTTTTGAACACAAATCAAAAGACAAACACAAAAACTAAACACACTACTTCATGGCTCTTGATACCAATTGAAAGATTCACGAAAACTATGATCCGGTGGTCTTGGTGAGTCAAACCACATGATAGCCATTTTAGTGAGAGAGAGTAGAGAGAGAAAGTTAAAAATGTAAAATAAGATGAATAAAATGGAAGATACAAAATGACTCAACCCCTCTATGGAAGCCATAGAGGGGTATTTATACCACCACACATTACATAAGAATCCTATGTTGACTATACTAGTCCCTGTGTATGGTGATATGGTAAACAATGGTAATTCTGTAAATGTCGTCACGTAAAGTGAATTCCTAACAACCACCATGATCCACCACCTTGCTAGCCTCCTTTCACCTACTTGTCACCTACTTGTCACCAACCACCCTACCACCTCCATCACCACCATTGCTCACCAAGTAAAACCCTTCTTACCTCCTTTGATAACCTAACCCTCTTACACCCTTACACCTCTTTAAGCTACCTCCTAGCCCTCCTTAGTTACCCTAGCTATTACTTGGTCACTATTCTACAGCACCTTGGCCACCACTCTACTTAACTTGGTCACCACTCCAAGCAAACTTAGGCAACACTCTTTTCTTTACACTATATATACACGCATACATACATACACTTTCAATTCACCATCAAAACTTCATACTACCTTAAAATCATGTTCTATCCATGCCATAGAAGAGAAGAAAGAAGGTTTAAGCTAAGTAGAAGCCAAGATTTAAGAAGAAAGGAGTCTTTGGTTCAGAACTTAAAGTGTTTGACCCATTTCATCAATTTCGACCCATTCAAGCTTTTGTAAGTCTTCACCTTGTTCTATAAGCTCTTGTATTGTTTTAGATTATATATCAGCTCCTATACATCCTTATGATCTCATGAAATCAGCCCTTAAACCCTAAAGCTTACTCATTTGGTTTTCCTAAACCAAACGCACTCTAAAAGCCCTAAAAAGCTATTTTCATGAACCTAATAAGCTATAAGCCATAAGATGATTTAATAAGTTATTCTACTAAACTAATATATCATTTTCATAAGCTTAAAAACTAATCCTAAAAGCCCTAACCCATCGGGTTAAGATTTCTAAACCAAACGTACCCATTTTGGATTTTTAAGCTAATAAGCTCTTTTCATAAGCTGCAAGCTCGTAAAACTTACTTATTTTAGCTTATAGTAATAAGCTATAAGCTGCAAAACTAAGTTGGATTTGAAAAATACAAAGTATATGGCATTTGGACTAAAAACGCAAAACATTTCATGCATAGGGGTATATATTGTAACTTTTGAAATTATTAAACTTTCGGGCCAAAAATGTAATTATCCTAAAGTTAAACTTCAGGGGTTTGTTTTGCCATACTCTAAAGTTAAGGGTTAAATGTTTTAAAATCATATATTAAAGGGTTAAAAGTGTAAATATCCCCGCCAAGGCGGAAACACAAGGTGTAATGAGAATGTATATCATCACAACACAATGGTATCTATATAGAGAAACTAATATGCATGAAATAAACAAAACCATAGACACAAAGTGTCCATGAAAAATACCCAAACAAAACGATAAATTCAAGGCGGCTTATATTTTTGAAGAAAAGGAGGTTCTCGCCAATATAGAGACATTCAACACCTAAGCAATTCAATAACCAAACATTTAATCATCCAAACAATGCAAAACATAAACTAAGGGAGAAACTCCGCAATACAACCTAAGGTCCTGCTCACCTGAAAATGATGCTTAAACGTCAACATAATGTTGGTGAGAGTCATAGGTTTAAGACACGTCAATAACTCGCTTTGTAATTACTGTGATAAATAAAACATAGCTAGTAGGACATACAACGAACTATCATACAAGCTAACATGCAATCAACATCAAACCATGTATTAGACGGTCCATACACAACATCACAAACAAGTAAACGGAAATTTCCCACGATCCACAAACAACATAGTCATAGAGAGGAATTATGTCCCTAATTCTAGACTCTTGGTACCGTATCCACACAATATCATAAGGAGTTGATTACCTCCAATGATCTTACCCACAAAGTAGGCGAAGACTTTCCAACAACATACACATGCAATGAGACGGTCACGCTCACCACTAACAATCCAACAATGCCTTGAGACGGTCACGCTCAAGCACAACAAAAAAGGGAACGGAACGTGTCCCATGATCCATATCACAATAGCAAGTAGCACATAACATACAATAGTCACGTATAGTCCATGCCTTATTTAAAACACATTATCATAGTAACTAAAACATTTAATACTCATAGCATCATTTTTACCCTAAGAAAACATAAGAAAAAGGGGCTATGAAACTCACCTGATGCTTTGCAGCTTCTCACAAACGCAACACTAGCACAAATCTAAACAATCAAAACAAACACATGATAACATGCACAAGCCAATTGCTTATGATCACTTGTAACAATCATATGATGGATTATAAGCTTTTTAATTACGCCCTCAGGGTCACCATGACACCATGCCCAACCTTAACCAACATGTTTACACACTTTTCCAAAGTCTTACAATTTACCCGAAAACGCAAAATTTTGACCTCACTTTACCATCTTCTAAACCATACCTACTGAGCTTTATAAATTTTACAAAATAATCACAGGTTCAATACATAGTCTACTAACTCCCATGATTTTTACAACTAATTTTATTTCCACACTTAAGTGCCCCCAAAAAAAATCAAACTTTAACTACATTAGGTTTCGGACTGATCGCAACACTAAAAATTTGGACCTAAAAACCATAGAACAATACTTCCTGAGTTGGCTAATCCTAATTCAAATTTTAAGTGAGGGATTACACTCGTAATCATTGACCTAAATCTGACCCCAGATTTTACTGCTATTGACAACTTTTTCTTGTAACCAAATTTGAATTGTACATTTCCGACCTTAAACACTTTCGAGGCCGAATGTTCTGGAACCTAAAAACCCTTGAAGCTACATCAAGACACCGAAACTTAACAAAATCTATTCCCTCATTGAGATATCAGCTCGAAGTACAACACAACCCTAAATTTCTGCCCTAAACTAAATCAAGTTTAACGCGATCTAAACCCTAACGAATAACACCCCATATGATCCTAATTAAACCCTTAATATTGCATAAAGATTTAAACATCATTAATTTATAGATTTATAAAACCTAATTCCATCAAAATAATTAGTACATGATAAAAATTAATAATTTAACAAAAGATTATTAAAACATACATAAACTTGATTTTCACCTTCAACAAGAACAAAACCCATAATTTTTTTTCTTTTCTTCTGTGGTCGAACCGAAAAACCTTCAATAGGAAGAGAAAATTCGCATTTTGGGTTCTATTATTAATATATATAGTGTAGATAATTCTAATTAGAGTAGTAAGTAGGAATTGGGCTTTAAATTTTTTTTCTTTCCTAGCCGGCCTACACCCTAAATATGATATTTTTTATTATTTATTTATTTAATTTATTTATAACATATTTACTAAACATTACCCTAAATTTTTATAAAAATCAAAGCTTAGTTTGCGCATAACCTTTTCGTCGAAAAACGCAATTTACTCTAGACTTTTACATAAACTTACTTTTAATTTTCATTAAACCAAACTTACCTCCAAAAATAATTATTTACATTTCTTTCTTAACTAACTATTAAAAACCATAAAATTCTAATATTACTATCACATAATTACATTTACGTAATAGATACATACACGAATAAATCACAAAAACTTTAAATCACCAAATCAATTCCTGTTCTCCAAAAGTGAACTAAAGGAATACAACCAAATTCTCCAACCATTCCAAACATTGAGATTATCACACTCAATAGATTGGATTACCAATTCCCACATAAACATATATAAACACACATAAACTCATATAATCACATACACCATACCTTGCAACAGATACATAAGTCAACGGTAACAGTTTGACTAACCTGCTCAAGTCATGGTTGTCACAGTAACAGTGGAAGGCTTTGAAACAACTCGATTTTCTTTATTGAAATATTCATCGAATGAAGGACTGAATAGACTTTCCAGCTCTATCATCGACGACATGCTTATCATATCTGTTGTAGGAACTTGTTTGACATTGACGAGCGAGGCTTGAACCGTTGTGTTCAAACGTCATTCTTTGCATTTTTGATCGAGGCTTGAACTGATGTGTTCAAACGTCGTTCTGATATTGAGGAGCGAGACTTGAACAGTTTTGGTCAAACATCATTCTGATATTGAGGAGCGAGGCTTGGACTGTTTTGTTCAAACGTCATTGAAATTTCATCATTTGTAAATCCACTGTGACACTGGTTTTTGATATATCATCTTTTTAAGCAACCATACTCTGAGATTTTACTGCTTGACATTAAATGAAGTACCTGTACTGAAATCAATTCTTTTAAAGACACGCTTATGACATGTAGAACGTACAAAGTGTTTGGAATTTGAGAAAGAATTAGAATTCTTAAAGTGATCTGCTATGGGCACAGCCGCTAGCGTTACACAACTACTCTTAGATACAGGCAAACTCCTAGTTGAGTGATTAGTGCTCCTAGTATATGGTATGCTACCATCCGACGATAGCTTTGAAATCTAACATAAGGCATCACACTAGTTTTTAAGTTTCTATCTCTTTCTTGTGTCTTTTTCTTAGCTTCATCTAGATAGTGATTATGAACCATGTCATTTGAACTAAATCTTGGCATGTTCTTAGAACTATTCCTAGATTCGCTAAATACAATCATATGATCAGATTTTGCCAAAGCAGATTCTCTTCTCTTAGGCAAATAGTGTTGAGTTACTAGTCTTGACAAATTGTTATTCACATCAAGCTTGGGGAGGCAAACCGGGTTTTGACCGTTTGAGGCCTTTCAGATTAAATGCCATTCGATTTATCTTACAATCGTACGTCCTCCATAAAGTGACGAAGTGTTAAAGTTAAAGAATATCGAGAAAGATGGTTACACGCGCTTTCAACATCAAGAATAGTATAAGCATGTCGGTCCAGAAGTCAGAAGATCACAAGAAGGCAAAAGATCACAAGATGATGATTCAAAGAAGTTCAAAATTCACATACAAGTCAAGCCTATTAGAACACGCTCAAGCCTAAAGTCAATGATCACTACAACATGTTCACAAGTTGAAGTAAAAAAAAACAAGTCTGCGAGCACAAGACTGAAGACAAAGCATAGTATGCTACGCTTAAGTTTTTGTAAAATGCAGTGACCTACCTTAGGGGGAGATTGTTAGGAATACGAAAGTATCGGTCACTTTCATTAATATCATTTGATGGCTCGTTAAGTAATATTTAGAACCTTAATAGGCTAGCTTAGGTAACCCTATAGAAAGCCTATTGACAAAGCCCCATAGCCGGCCATATTTAGGATATATATACCCTTTCCATGCTATGGAAAGTGTGTTGGTTTTTCATTTCTTACACATAGTAATCTTACATTTTCTTTCTTACTTTCTCTCTCTAAGTGTTCATCCAACCAACTCTCTTTCTCTTTCTAAACTCTTCATTGAATCCATAACTTGTGTGTGTTAAGATATTCTACGCGTTTGGTGTCCTTTCGGACTTAATCCTCTTTTTGATTTTACGTTTAAGTTCGCGGAATGGACTAGCGAGATGTTTCCCCCAAGAACGCGGGTTTATACAAACCCGGAGCGATTTGCAAAAACTCATAGGAAACAAAATAAAAAAATAAACTTTAACTAAAAGGAAAAATATTTTTGTATATTTTTTATATGATGTAAAAGAAAAATAACTTAACGACTATTAAAAAAATGTACTATTATTATTTTTACTATTACTATTACTACGAGTAAAATAAACTAGTTACGACTTTCTTTTTTTAAAGACTACTTTTTTGGACTTTTTTTATAGACTTTTTAAGACACGTTTTAAAATAATGACAAAGGTATTAAAACAAACGAGTAGAAAAGACGACTAAACAATACATTTTTTTCTAATAGACTTTTTAACACAAACAAATTATTATATAAAACGAAGACGACTTTAAAAAACTTTATTTTTTTACTAAAGACACAAACGAAAAAGAAAAAACAATTAAAAAGAAAAACACAAACGAAACCATAACGAATATTGTACCAAATCTATCAAACCGGATGGTTCGAATGACTTCGGGTTCTAACCACGGGGTTTGGGATCAAACCGGAGCGGATAGAAATACGAAAGTGGCATAAGAGTTGAAACGGGGTTGTTTGGTTCAGGTCTTTCGGGCTTTGGACAAAAAACATGTAATTGGTTATTTCCTCGAAGAACGGTTGTTCATACAAGTCAAAAACACAATTAGGAATGATTTTTGGTAAGGCTCAAATTGAGGAATAAAGGTAAAACAAGTTTTTAAACGAATTTTTTTAAGTATTTGATTAGAATGATCCAGCCGGCCGGCAGAGCAATCCAGTCAGGCGGATGGATGACTTCGTTGGGTCGACGAGGAGGCAGCCGGGCGGCTGTGGCTCCAGCCTACGGCTGGATCGATTTTTGAGCTTTAGCCGTTTGGCTGAGGGATCCAGCCGGGCGGCTGGGGATGTCTAAAGAGTTTTTGGTGATTTTTTGCAAGCCAAATGAAGCACGAATGATATAAAACGAAATACACAGACTCAAAACACAAAAAACACAAACAAATCCCTGGCAGCGGCTGCAAAAACTTGATGTTGACGATGCCAGATTATGAAAATGAAACACGCAATTCAACGAGAACTCAATTCAAGCAAACAATCAAAGAAACATGCAAGAGAAACAAATAAGCAAACAAAGATTCTAAAAAAAGAAAAACACGAACAAATCCCCGGTAACGGCGCCAAAAACTTGATGTGTCTCGCGACTACTAGTTTTAATTTTATAACACAAATTACCGGATAAAGCTAAGAACACACTGACAAGTATGACCCTTCCGTATGTAGCTAGTTTTGATTGGTAAGCCGAGGTCGTTCACTAGGATTTGGGTGTTTTCGATTGTGAAGAATCTATGTAACAAGTAACACGAAAGTGATATAATGGTTGTCACGTCCCACAATATCGTATAAGCAATTAATAACACGGAAGTGATGATGATGCTAATTCAACAAGAATCAAATCAATATAATTAAAAATACTTGTTTGGAACTAGTATTCATATCAATGGAGTGAATGGAACATCGAGTAGATATTAAACAATAGCACACAAAATCAAAAAGCATACAATTCCATGTCAATGGATAATATCATGGAATTGCATATATCACGGTTTATCCAAACGCACCCTTTCGACCTATGAAAGTTTTTACAAACCGATTCATTACAAGCCATTTGTGAGAAAGATGATTTTAACAATTAGTTCATAAGAGCTTTTTCGACCTATACTCTAGATTAAACCTTTATGAGTCCATTTAACTTGTTTAATTCATAGTTGTCAAGTATGAATTACCAAACAAATTTGCGCGCCAATATATTTGAACAAAACATAACAAGAAGTCCTTTCGCCCTATAAATTCGGTTATGATTTATCAACAAGATATTTAGACACGTATAAATTTAAACAAACATCATAAGAAAAACCATAAATCAATATTGTAAAATACCACACACTCCATATCCATGTTTACATCATTCCAAACAAGCAAAACACAACTACTCCATCTCAAAATTAATCAATAACCAAGATTCAACATGATATAAAGAGTTCAACATCATGAAGTAACAGAAATATACCCAAAGTAAGATTACAATAGGTGATGGTGAAGGATTAGAGCATCCTACAAGCCTCCAATCAACTGTACACTTCCTACCAAACCGTAAAATTATACCCAACACCTTCTTTGATGTTCTTGAGTGATCTTCTGAGATTAGCAGCAGGTTTTAGTCTTTTAGGAGTGATAATGGTGGTGAAATTCGTTTTTAGGAGAAGGGGGTGGAATTTTTTCATGAAAGCTAAGCCATGAGGACTCCTTTATATAGTAGAAAGTATCCTTGGCCTCCAATCATAAAACTTGGGCACAAAGTGTCATAAAACAACTATAATATGAGTTAATATGGAGACATAATTGGACTTGGAAAGTTAGAGCACTTAAATGGGTGTATTAATGAAACTTGGAGAAGTCAGCAAAGCCCAGCCAGGCGGCTGGATCTTGAGTTGGGCGGCTCATTTGCATCATCCAGCCTGGGCGGCTGGATGAAAATTTTAGCATACACTTTTTCTTTTTTCTTCGTTTAAGCTTCTCGATTGCCTGGTATTCGACCGTAAGTCTTTATACTTGAACATAACTTCATTTAAGCTTTATCTTGGGCCTTGGAAGCTTGTATGGTTGATTTTTTTGCTCTTGAAAAGCTTCCTGAACTTGGTCTTTATGAGGGATTCTTCGTACTTGCATAAAACTTCGTTTATTCTTCTTTTTCGTTCTTTTTCCTTGTTTTCCTGTACTTGGCTACAAATAGACTTGGAAACACACTTTGGTACAATTAAGTAACAAAAAAATATAATAATAGCCAAATAACATATACAAACGTACGGATAACGCTCCTAAAAACATACTCAATTTGAGCGTTATCAAGGTAGTAGGTCAAGGAAGTATTTTATTTGATAAGATACAATTTATTAAAAAACAAAAAACAGTTTTATATCTGGAGAGTTACCACCAACTCCTTCAATCACAATTAAATCTCTAATAATCTAACCAAAACCAAAAATCAACAAATCCCTTGACCTAACCCTTCACCAAATCTAAAACACTAAAAAAGACATTTCCTAAGAGGTTTAGGTGTGAAAGGTGTTACAGTGCACGCGCAGCTACAACCAAAGATCAAGAAGATCCACAAACTCCAATGGCACAGCGGAATAATACCTGAAACAAGAATTAACACAATAATTAGTAACAAGAAATGTATAAACAAATCTAATTGATCAAAAACAGTTGAAACCCTAATTTTTAATTTTAGGGTTTTAACTCAAGATTGCACAGAATATGCAATACAAATCAATTAGATCACAAATACTCAAGAATCAAAACACTTTTAACCTGGGTTAGGGTTTGATACAGAAAACCCTAATTCTTATGACCAACCAATGATTAATATGAAATTAATCACAACAAAGACTCTAATAAGAGAAAAGAACACCAGGATCAAGAAAACCCCCAAATTGAGAAATCCTAATTTTTGAAAAACATAATTAACGCTTAGATCTAATAGATCCAAGACTAAAACAGCTGATTCAGTAACTAACAAACCAAGATCTAAACCTATAGATCAAAACCCCCAAATTTCAGAAAACCCTGATTTTTCAAGATTGACGAAACATGTTTTAAAACTTTGGTAAAGAGCAACCTGGCTTTGATACCATGTAGAAAATGTTAAACAAAGCTCTAAAACGCTTAATTGATTAGCAATGAATCCAGCCAACCTCTTCTTGGTTCACTGTTTTATTTATAAGAAAATGAGCCAAAGAATGATTGAGTTTTACAATACAAATGAAACAAAATTAGAAAGAAACTAACTAAGGTTTCTCAATCACACAATGAGAGAGATAACGAATACACACAGTAAAAAACAAAAACAATATGAATGAATGAGGCAAAATAGGCATTATATAGCCTAAGCTGGAAACTTTTATCTTGACCCCTTAAACTCTTTAGCTCTTGGCAACTTTAATCCTCCAACAATTAGGCAAAAAAAACTTATGGCTTGAACTATCCAGAAATGACTCCAAGACCCATGTGCTTGAGTAAAAGCTTACTTCCAACATAAACCCTATAAACCAAAAACAAAAATGCATATGTTAATAATTGTCAGTAAGTAAACATGATTCTAAGGAAAACCATCTAATATGAAACTAGAACGTATGAGTGTTACCTGCTTAACACAAAACAATAGGCTACCTCTATATGTGAGTGGAAGATGAGCTCAAATTAAAGATATGCAATATTATTCACAGTAGTTGTTTGGTTTCGTATGATTCAACTAGAGGAGTGAATCTCTATTTATAATTCCTTAAAGTTGAAATTCAAGTGAAGTGGTGTGCTTTTGATTAATAAAAAGTTAAAAACCAACTTAAAAATTAATAAATTAAAACAAACAAAAACATAAAATTAAACAGACATGTAAAAGTAGAAGATAAGTTTAACTTTATGGATTGATGTGTAAAAAAGTGTAGGAATTAAAGATCTATTTATACACAATATACTTCTCTCTAGTTTGCTCCTTCCACACAATGATGTGACAAATATAATTGACCAATTATGTTTAGTGCAATTTTTTTTCTTATTTTCACCACCTATAATTGATTGACACATTTATGTGTGGATTTTTCTTTGTAAATATTATGTGAATGTAACATTTCTCTAGATACACAATATCATGTGTACTCTACTATATATAAAGCATTTGAGGTATTATCTCTACTACTTATACAGTTGAACCGGCCGGGTCGAACCGGGTTTCAAAACATTATGTTTAATCCCCAAATCCTCAAACTTTTATTATTTTTCGTTTATAGCCCATAAACTTTTTTAATCACTACAACTATCTGTCGTAATAAAATCTTGTTACTATGCACGGGTACTCGTTTAGTATTTATGAAAAAGCATTTGAAACATTTTATTTATGGAAGTTTTAAAATTTTCAGCCAAGAGACTTGCTAATTGTGAAATTGATTGTAAGATTAAAAAAATATCCACTAGGTCATAGGTGAAAGCATAATATTCAAACCGCTAGACTACAATGGACTTTTGTTTATTTATTGCACAACAAAATAAATATACAACATTTGCATTTGAACTTCTTAAATATGAATTTCATAAAGCAAAACTAGATTCAAAATAATTCGCATCTAAACAACATTCCTTAAACAACATTCGTCTCGAATACGCTGCCTTGCGCGGGTACCATGTTATTTTATAACACAATTTCATTGTACTACCTAAACACTACCAAGTTTTTTGAGGTAGAAACACCAAGTAAGGTAGGTAGATACATCATACATTAAACATGATTAAAACAAGTTATTTTGGTGGAATTCTTTATATGAATTTAAATGTGTGATGTCTCTTAATGAATGATTGATAATTTCCTATTTCGCAAGTTTGATGCTAATTTATTTGTTGTATTAAAACATGAAGATGATAGGGCAGCAAAGAGAATTAATCTACAATACTTACAAGCATGCTTCTTCTAAATATCGTTTGAATGCTCAAGATATAGATTATGGTTTAGGAGGTACATGTACTATGCATTTTTCATGGGGATATAATTTGTTTGTTCTACACGTGTGGTCTATATTATGAAGTATAATTTATATTTGGATTTTAAATTAACGACCTTTTCTATTTTATTAAATGGCCATCTTTTTATTTGGTATATGATACTTTCTGTGGGAGAGTTTGTAAATGTCTAGTTGTGAAGGGTGTCAAGTTTGTCGGTGATGGTTATAAACATTGTGAAGGTATCCTTTTAGTAATCCTAAATAATATTAGGATATGAACATAAATTAATGTATTAAATTTGATATCTTGCAGCTTTAGGGGCACTCCGTGGTGAAGTTAACAATGAGCTAACAGTCACTTTAACACTGCGGCTATCTACCATGTTATGATCTTGGAGGTCATTCTTTCCAGATTCGTGATTCATTTCAACGACCACTGTCTCAGGTATTAACAAGTCATGTATCATAGACATTTATTTTCTTCTCTCCCTTTAACCTTGAAACTAGATTCATCATATGCACATATTTGGTTTATAATAAGTGTAAATGAAGATAAAAAGTCATCAGAATTTTTGCGTTTATAATTATAAATTAGAATGTTTGTAACTAAAAAATAAAAAATCATTAATATTTCAGGTTTGTGATATGTCAATTTTACTAAACGACCTTGCCATAAGTGAAAGGATGACACAGTCGAATACCGGTGTCGGTGTGCATGAAGTTATAGATGCAGTTAAACCTGTTGTAGAGAACATATGTCCTCGCAATGTTTCATGTGCTCATATACTTACAGCCGCATCACGTGGCTTCTTTTATGGTAACTGCCTACATATTTAATTTCATACAATGAATGTAAAAGCTAAATTATAACACCTCGTGTTTTAGGTCATTGTACGACATTATTTAATCCATTAATTATTTTTAGGGTTTTACGCGTTTGCTCTTAAACCGTAAACGTTAAGTTAAATCGCGTAAACTAAAAATGATCATTCAATGTAAACGGGCATTAAACGATTAAATGTTTACATCAAGCAAGTGTTATATGATTATTATAAGGATAATTAATAACTTTGTTCATCTTATTTTTATTGGCTACGTAAAATGCTTACGTTTCGCGATAAAACGCGTTTCGGCATTCCCGGAAGCACCAAAACCTAACTACGCTTAAACGAATACCCACGATTATACCCAATACACAAAATAATCAATATAACATCACATATATGTATATGTGGCCGAAATTTTCAAGATAGGACCAAGAATTATCAACTTGCTCAAAATATCTAGCTTAAGAAAGATCATAGGGAACCAACTCTTACACCATGAACCACTTGGCTAATTAACCTTGTGCAAGGGTTAGAAAGTGACCATGGTTAGGTTAATAAGATATTTTCACTATAAATAGCATGCATGCACTCTTCCTTTCATAAACACTTAACAAAAATCACAAAAACTCTTCTCTTGTCTCCTTAATAGCTCACGGCTCAAAACCCTTGCCAAACCAAATCCATAGCTTGATTTTCTATCATTATACAAGCATACTCACATCATATCTAAGGTATTCTAAGAAGGTTTCAAGAGTTGGTTAACCATTTGCAAGGAAGGAATCAAGAAAAGAAAGAAAGGGTTTACTTGGGAAAAATTAGGGTTTCATTCTAATTTTTCAAGCCAAGAGTTTAAATCACAAGGGTGTGATTGGTTTTCTTTTCTCTACTCATCCACACAAGGTTATATATAAAGCTTAATCATTTCATAACTAAGATTTTATGTGTTCATATGTTATATTAAGCTAAATCACCATTTAGGGTACTCTTGAATATGTAAAATGAATTTTTACTTATTGTCAATGTTTTGTGAACTTATTTACATGCCATATGGTTATATATATCATGGAAAAATGAATGTAAAAGTATGTTAACATATGGTTTAAGTATAAACATATTTAGGTAATAATTAGGGTTTTATAAGGTTACTTAATCATTCACATGTGAAAGTAATGAAACTAAATTGTTAAAACTTGTTACAATGACATTATAAGGACTATGGATGAACTTGGACATTATTATAAGTATCACATATGTTAAAAATAGCTATTAGGGTTTTTAAAGTAAACTACTAAATAAATAATACATAAAACAAGGTTTTTATAAAGATATACACATGAATACTTAGGGGCTGTTTTGAATCCGAAATTCATACAGTGGGTTTGACATAAAATAATAATAATACGTCTCATGACGATTCCAAAATGATAAGAAACTCGAAAAACCGATTTATAACGAAAAAGATACGTTAATTAC
>BQNB010102650.1:0-11634 GCA_026074375.1 Tanacetum coccineum | reverse complement strand
TATTAATATTTTTCACATCTTTACGTTTTGATAATCACAAAATATAAAAATGTTCAATGTAAAATTAAACGTAAACAAGTAATTAGTAGTAAATTTTCATTTTGATAATTATATCACTTAAAGGTATGAATAAATAAATGCTTAATGCATTTTATGATCAAAGGAAATTTTTATTCAACCTAAAACTTTTATAAAATGTTGTAAACTTTTTCATAAACATTACAAAATTTTTCTACAATAATAAGAAATGTTTTATTCGAAATAAACATTTTGAAATTCAATTTTTTGAACCTAAAATGGCTAGAAAAGTTCCAGAAAATTCCCCCTACACAAAAGATAAACTGGCAAGGCCCTAGCCTAGGGCGGCCCCCTTAAATACACGGGTGACCCCCTTTATTTTAAGGGGACCGCCCCTAGGTAGACGCTCCTCCAGTTTATCCTATAAATACTAGACTTTTCCCCACTATTTTCTCACCTTTTGCACTCATTCTTTCTGTTCTAAAACAGCCCACACATCTCACTAAAATCCTTTGATCATTTAATCATAAAGCTTTGTTTCCAAGTGATCCAAGCTCAATTCCTCAAGTGCAAGAGAAGAATACTTTCATCATCAAGTGAAGAAGTATTACACCTTAAGTGTTTATTGCAATCTTGTTGCATCCAGATCACAAATTTGTAAATCAATTGTGTATCTTGTATTTATGTGTAGTAGCTAGATCTTGGTGATCTTTGTAAGTATAGTTAGATCGTGGTGATCTTACCAAGTAGTGTTAGATAGTTGTGATATAATTAGTGTGGTGAAGTGAAGTTGTGAAGAAGTCTTGAAGTTGTGAAGAAGTCGTGAAGTTGTGAAGTCGTGAACAAGTCATGAAGTTGTGTTGTGATAGATTGGTTCTAGCTAAGATTAGAACTCGACATTTAGCTTTGTGTCGTAAATCGGTGTAAGCAACGTTGTGTACGGTTTTCTCCGCCATAAGGGAGTTTGTTGACATAGTGAAGAAAACATTCGAGTTTGGTACTCGGGGAGTAGAGTAGGGCGAAGACGTGCTTTATTACCGAACTACTATAAATCCTCACGTTGTGGTTTGATTGTTCTTACTCTTATCTCTTATCTTACATTACTTTCTCATATCATTCTATTGATTGTTTAGATAAGTATATTGATCATATTGTGCAAGTGTTGAAATCACATAAAGTCGAATCTAAAAGTTTACAAACACTTTAACACCTTAAATTTAAAAAGCAGCAAACTATTCAACCCCCCTTCTAGTTTTCCACAACATTTTCTTTTTCAAATTTAGTTCCAACACGGGCATGGAAGCAATGCTTGAGAATGGATTATGGTTAATTTGTAATGTGCCGTTGATTCTTTGAAAGCGGTCTCCTATGGCGAATGTGTCTAAGGGAGATTTGAAGAGTGTCCTGGTTTGGGTTAAATTCCATGATGTCCCTATCATGGTATGGGATCAGTCCATTTTTGCAAGAGCAATGATCAATCTTCGATTCGATGTTGAATTGAAAAAAATTATTGTTGTGGCAGTGCCAAAATTAAAGATAATGGACATATCTTGCTATCTATTCGAGTTGAGTACTAGTGGAAACCAACTAGATGATCAACTAGTAAGTTATTTGGTAATTTGTTGGACCAATGTCCTAAGAAAATTGTATCTGACGTGAACTTGAAGACTCAAAGGCATGATGTTAGAGGTTTACTTGTTGGTCCTAAGTCTTGTGTTGTCTACAAACCTACTCAACCTACCATTGTTAAGAAGTGAGATACTAGGCAGGCCAAACCAACAAATACGAGCTCTATTAATGTTGGTAATAATAATTCAGATTCCATAACTATGGCTGATGAGGCTAGTTCTAGTAGCACGAAAAGGAACTCTCATGTAGCAATTTATAGTTAAACAAAAATAGTGACATCAAATCCATTTGTTGTTCTTAATATGGTTGAAAAGGATGTTGGCTCTGTTCCTAGTGATACAGTTAGCTTGAAAGGTGACATGGCTGATGTGAACGTGGAAAATAACAAAGATGTTAATTTGGATAGTGCCACTGACATGATTGAGGATACTAATGAAATGACAAGTTTCATGGCTCCCAAACTACCTATGGTTACTACTTTTTTATGAGCGGAGGTAGAAGTGGGAAGTCGAGCTTATATGAGTGCTGGAAGGAGACTTGTGATGATAATCCATATGGTGATGATAAATGCAAAGATTTAACCCACATCCGCTGGCATTTTGTGACACTTTTGATATAAGGCCTCCTAGTAAGATTAGTCATTAGATTATATTTGGTCTTTAGTCAAATAGTTTATAGTGATTAGTCGTATGCTTCCATTGCTTAGGAATAGTAGTGTCTTGTTATGTTAGCTTTATCACCTATGTAACGGGCCGAGATGCGAGATTTACTCGCATCTTATGTACTTATATGTTTTGAATTAATATATTCACCAGGTGTAAAAACCTTTTACCTAAAAAATGACACTTGGTTGGTTCACATATCTTGATCATCATTTGTATATTCCTGGATGTGGTAACACTAGCTTATGAACATCGTAATCGTCATGTTTGACTTGTGTAATTTAAAAGATGTTGTTTATTTTGGTAAAGGGTTCCCCGGTAAATGTATTACTCTAAAAAATGATTCAGTACAACGAATGTGTGTGAATCCCACATCTCAACCCATTACATAGGCAAACTACTTCCCTAAGGAAGGTATAATTATGACTAGATTACAACTAACCCCACATAAAATCAAAAGCTCTATTTCTTCTTCTGACCATGGACCTTTATATCTAAATTATCACATATAGTTGTCAGGAATTTCCTGACCTTTATACATATTGATCATCATCATATGAGTCTTATCCCTCCATTGTTCCAACAAGATTTTCGAACCATATCCAACACCTATCGATTTTGATACCAAAAAACTTGCCATTTCATTTTCAACTAATTCAACTTGATCATCGCTACCTAAATTATCCAGATAATCAACCTTTTCTAGTGGTTTCCCATCATACACCATAAATAAAAGTATACCCTATAGTATATGTTTTTCTAAAACATTTATCTTATCTACTACAGGGGGATCTTTGTCCCTCCACTACGTACCCGTATTAGTAGCCTTACTACCCGTTGCTACTTCATCAATAATCAGATTTTCATCATTTAAAGCCTTAAATGAGTTACTAAGAGAAAAAGTACCACCTTTATTGCTTAGTGACTCTTTATTGTAACATGATGTTAAAGCCTTATTCATACCAACAAAAAGATCTATCTTAGGAGATTTACTCGTCCCTTCAGTCGATTGCTTTGCTTTAGGGCGATCCTGAGTTTTTGGCTTAACTAAAACAATGAAGTTTTTGGTGCCCTCATTATTACCACCCGATTTCTTCTTTTTCACTTTAATAAAACCTTCATCATTAGCCCTCGATGTCTGGCCCTTATCTTTATCCTTTTGATTCGCCACTCATTTAGAAGCATCCTTTAGAAAATTAACAAGTAAGTGACCAAATATCAAGCATGTACTACAACAAGGAGATTTACACTTATACTCATAGCCATTTCCTTCAAGGTTTGGAACAACCGTTACCAAATAATTACTAAATTCATTATAAGCATTTATTTCAATTAGGATTCTTGCATAGCTGCACCACCCTCATGATTCCAAACACGTTGAATTCATGTACGAATAAGCATCATTAAAGTACCAATTTTCATAGCCATCAAGCCTAACCCATCCGATGTGTAAGCAACCAATGGTACATCATGAAACTTTACCTAAACTGGAACATGCGATAATTCCTCTTTAATAAGACTCATAGAGGGCGACCATTTGTTAAGAAATATAGGAACTCCACGAATCATCCGACTATTACGAATCATAGACACAACACCCTTAATAGATGCATAGTTAAAAAAGAAAAAAACCTTTAAGCATTGTTACCTTCTCTAATCCATAATTTTTCCAATTATTGAGTTGTCTACTACTGTTGACCAAGAGGAAGAGATCATATATTCTCATCTGGATGATGTACGGTATGACCGAGCTCTACTTAGAGCTCGAGTCAACAGGTTGGACAGTGATAGGCCTTTCCATAGACGCACTGCCCTTCTGATAGAGGAGGAGGCTAGATTATCGCGTGCCGCTTGGGCACGGTCGATGGATGCCTGCGATCAGGTACATTCTGAGGGCATATCGCTGCGGACTACGGTCATGGCTCAGCAGTCTGAGATCACTGAGATGCAGGCAACAGACCATAGGAGGCAGGCGGTGATTACAGATCTACTGAAAGTAGACTATCGGATGCAGAGGCAATTAGTAGAGACCCTAAAGATAGTGAAGAGCCTCAAGGCTCAGATGATCGAGTTGCAGAGACAGCAGGGACCTGCTAAGGATCCTGCAGAGCCAGAGCTACCAGAGGAGGCCAGTAGCAGTACTTAGACTGGGTTATGATTGTAGCTACTGTACAGTCTGTTAAGTATTATGGGTTATTCTCAGCTAGCAGACTGTATAGATCTTTTGTTTTGTCTAGCTACTTTGTTTAGATTCTTTTTGTTCATATATCGGCTACTTTGTATAGCCTACTAAGTATTACGAGTATATCTCGGCTAGTATGGCGATTAGGTTTTTGTCTTGTAACCAAGTGTTTTTATCATTTGTATTTAAACCAATCATGTATTATTTTCCCAAGTTTTATATATGAAAAGTTTGGATTATGTTTTAATGAAATCGAATTTATTGTGAATGAATGTCGATTTGTTAATTTCAATACTGTTGTGTATTTCACCATGTGTTGTGATCTCGTTTTATTCATTATGTATACATCGGGTTAAAGTTAAGATTTTTGAAATCTAACGGGTGTTATGTTTTCTGGTGATTTAAGAAAATGGCACCAAGAGGAAGGCCCACAAGAACCACGAGGTCAAGGCCAGTCACTGCGATTCCCCCACCAGTCACCACAACTCCCCCACCAGTCACAGACCCTACTACCACCACTTCGGTCACCAGTGCCCAACTGCAGGCCATGATCGACGAGGGTGTCACTGCTGTTTTGGCAGCACGTGCTACGACCCAAAATGGCGATGATAGCCATACCTCGGGAACTGGTGCAAGAAGGAATGAACGCACCGTTCGGGAGTGCACTTATCAAGACTTCATGAAATGTCAACCCTTATTCTTCAGGGGTACAGAAGGAGCGGTCGACTTGACCCAATGGTTTGAGAGGATGGAAACCGTGTTTCGCATAAGTAACTGCATCGTGGAGAATCAAGTGAAGTTTGCCACTTGTACTCTAATGGGAACTGCTCTAACATGGTGGAACTTACATGCTAGGACAGTGACTAATGAGGTCGCATATGCAATGACGTGGTCTGACTTGAAGAAGAAAATGACAACTAAATATTGTCCGAGGAATGAAATCAAGAAAATTGAAGTGGAGTTGTGGAACCTAAAAGTAAAAGGCACCGATGTGGTAGCTTACAACCAACGATAAAAAAAAAAATTTTTTTTTCTAGGAGCTAGCATTGCTGTGTGACAGGATGTTCCCTGAAGAAACTAACAAAATTGAAAGTATATGTTGGGGGATGGCTCGACCCTATTTTACTCAAGTGTTGTGGCATCGAAGCCAAAGACCATGCAGGAGGCTATTGAGATGGCAACTGAATTGATGGATAGGAGAAATAACACTTTTGCTGAGAGACAGGCAGAAAACAAGAGGAAGTTTGAAGACACTCCTCGAAATAACCAAACCCAACAACCAAACAAAAGGCAGAACACAGGCAGGGCTTATGCTGCCGGGAACGGTGACAGGAAACCGTATGAGGGGGCTAAACCTCGATGTCCCAAGTGTAACTTCAACCATTACGTCCCTTGTACACCAAAATGAATAACTGCAAGAAGCTTGGCCACCTGGCCAAGGACTGTAGGAGCTGACCTACAACTGCAAATAACAACAACAACAACCGCAATAACAATAACAACAACAACCGCAACAACAATAACAACAACAACCGTAACAACAACAACCCAAGAGCCCAAGGGGCAAATATCAATGCCATCGTTTGCTTTGAGTGCGGGGCTCCAGGCCACTTCAGGAAGGACTGCCCCTAGTGGAAGAACAAGAATCAGGGAAATGGTAACGGTGTAGCCAGGGCTTATGCAGTGGGAGTTGCAGGGCAAAACCCAGACAACAATGTTGTGACGGGTACGTTTCTCCTAAACAACCGTTGTGCTTCCATTTTATTTGATACTGGTGTAGATAGAAGTTTCGTGTCTACTCAATTTAGTACTTTGATTAATATAGCCCCCACTACATTAGATCATGGTTATAACGTTCTAGCTAATCATCCCATGGGCTCTGATACCAATTGTAGTATACATGATATCATAACACAAGCATGGATAATTGGGTTGGAAAATTATCTAGAGAGAGAAAGTGAAGTATTTCTAGTGAGAGAAAATGCAAATGGAAGCTTTATGGTAAAAAGAACAACCAACCCCTTCCCATGGCTAGGAAGGGGTTTATATACATGAGTGTTTATGCCCCAATGGGCTTGAGTATGGGCTTACAAGTGGGCTAAAGGCCCGGCCCAATACTATTAGTCATACGCTTACAATTAGACAACGAGCTATGCTATTCTATTTTTTTTGTCAATTGAAGTATGTTATATATACTATTAGGAGTATGTGATATAATTTTTGGATTCAACGTCCAAGTTTTGAGTGAACCGTGCAACTTGTCGTGAATTTCCTGATGGAATTTCAATGTAGTCGATCCTACTAGGAGTGTGTGAATCAACAAACTACCTTTCAAAATAATTTGCAAAACATGATTTGTAGATTGTTTCAAAACCAAGACCTCACCATCCAGGTACTTCTTTTCGAATAATACCAATCTAACCCCCGAAGGGTGAGATGAAAGCGTTCGAGACTCCCCCCCTAGCATCTAAGAATTCTTAGGGTGTTGTATAGGGTTGCTACTCGAAAGTGGTGTTGCTCACGTGGGGACCCCATTCTCGCTACTAAATCCTCTCCTAAAAATAGTGGAACGAGAAACCGAGTATACAAACGTATAAAGAGCAAACAAATTTCCAAGGAAGTACCGCTCAAATCCCACCTCCGGTTAACCTCATTTCTATTCCGAAACTCGATGTTCCAAAGACTTTGCCTAAAACCACTCCCATTCCGGAATCCGATATTCCAAAGAGTTTACCTAAGCCGAATATTCCATATCCTTCCCGACGTGATGATCAAAAGTCCCGTGACAAAGCTTCGAATCAAATGGAGAAGATCTTCCAAATCTTTCAAGATTTGCGCTTTGACATTAGTTTCGCGGATGCATTTACTTGATGCCAAATTTTGCTCCCGTACCGATTAAAAGTTTGCTAAAGAATAAGGCACAGTTTGCTGTGTTACTAAGAATGCCGTTGAACGAGAATTGCTCGGCGATGCTTCTCAAAAAGCTTCCCGAAAATCTTGGAGATCCCGGCAAGTTTCTTATTCCATGTAATTTCTCGGGAATGAATGTATGCCACGCCTTTTTGGAAAAAGCTTTCTCTGCCGGAACTTACACCAACTCGGATGACTTTAGAGTTAGCGGACCGATCGATTACTCGTCCTAAAGGACTCGCCGAAGATTTTTTTGTCAAAGTTAGGAATTTCCATTTTCCTACCGACGTTGTTGTTGTTTATATTTGAATCCTGATCCTCAAGTTCCTCCTCATACGTTGGGATATCCTTTTGAGGAACCAGCCGTGCTTTAATTGATGTATACGAAGGAGAGCTTGTTTTGAGGGACGGAAATGAACAAATAACTTTTCATGTCAATGGCACGTCAAAACATCCTCAAAAGCATATAAACGAGTCAATTAAAATGGTTAATGACACATGCAAGGATAGTTTTAAAAAGTTTATCGACGAACCTACGTCAGTTTGCTTAACTCCACCAAAAGATGACAACGATGAAAAAGAAAAGCAGGAAGTGAAGAATCTCGCAGAGCCGACAGCTAAACGCCAAACTCGTATCACACCTTGTTTGAAGAATTTTAGAGTAATTTTCAAGGAGAGCATTTTTCATTCAAACAAAACACCTTAAGTTTCTTCGGTTTTTGCAATCACATCCACCTTACCATCTATTGAGCCCAAGGATTCTCTCATAATGGGGGACGAGCACCTTAGTACTTTTAGTGCTGAGGAAATTGTCCCAATCCCAAGAGAATCTGAGGATACATCCAGGAGTGATAGTAAGAATGTTTTACCTTCGTGTGATGATTTCTCTTCCATCAACGTTCCACGTGATGATTCCGTGACTTTCTCTAACCCTCTTTTCGAATTTGATGTCAATTTCAACTCTAGTGACATAAACCCTCTTTTTGATGAAGTATTAGAGGACATCGAGTGCAAGGATTCTTATGATTCCAACCTTGATGAGTCGACTTTCCTAGTCACACCTCTTTCTGATTCTAACAAGGATGAGTGTCTCGCTCTAGGAGACGACATTGAGTTTCTACTTCACCATGATCCATCTACTCCTATGAAAAGCGTTGCTTCTATTCTCGAGGGATTCATCAATGATCCACTTTTCAAAGAGAATGATGATTTATTTGATTTGGAATGTAAAACGAATGATTGGAAAAGAATTTTGTACGATGCTCCAATTGATGAGGCTGAATGTTTTGATCCAGGAGGCGATAATGATGAGATCGATGCTTTTCTAGCTATCGAAGTTCCTACGTATATTGAGGAAGGTTATTATGACTCAGAAGGAGACATATTATATCTTGAGAGTTTGCTTAGTGATGATACCACCCATAATTTCTCTTCCGAAGTATTTTTCGATCATGAACCAAAGCATGAATCTTTAATAACTTTTTCTCCCAAGAATGATCCTCTTCATCATGAGTTCACCGGTGAACTTATTACGATTCCTCCAGGAATTGTTAGAGAGCACGAGGATTATATCAATCGAATGTCGTTGCTATGCAGTAATTCATCTTCCCAGTCACCGGAAAATTTTCATACAATCATCGAGTCTCTTCCCACATCTACTACTCTCGTTGAGGATAGTGACTCCAATAGGGAAGAGATCGATATATTTTCCGGACCAGATGATTCGATACCACCAGGTATTGAAAGTGATTTTGACTCGGAAGAGGATATTATTGACAACTTGTTTAACGATGATCCCATTCCCGAATATGAACGTTTAACCTTCGACATGGAACCCAATGTGCCAGTGATAAACAATGTTGATGAGCTTAATGAAGATGAATGTTTTGACCTAGGGGGAGGTGAGATTAATGTTGAAGTTGGATAAAAATGCTAAAGTTGACGATTCCTTCACAATGTCACTCTACTGACTTTTCTCCCCTATCTCACTTAACCCTGAGGTTTCTTCTCCTTTTACTTTCCTCCATCGAGAATGAGACATCATTTTTGGAGCCCCGGCATCTTCGCCTTTTCAATTTTCATCTCAGAGACCGGTGGTATTAAATGTTTTTCAGGGATTTTGATCTTCCACTTGTTTTCATCCCCATAGGACGAAAAGAATTTCGTGGATAGAGTTAAAGTCTATGTGAAATTGGTTCCAAAAGCAAAGCGCTTCATGGAGGCACCCCATGTATAACACCTCGTGTTTTAGGACAATGTATGACGTTAATAAAGTCACTAATTATTTAGTTTAGGGTTTTTACACGCTTTTGCTTTAAAACCGTAAACTAAGGTTAAATCGCGTAAACTGAAAATGATCATACAATGTAAACACGGCATTAAAACGATTAAATGTTTACATCAAGCAAGTGTTATATGATTATTATGAGTATAATTAATAACTTTGTTCATCCTTTATTTTTTAACGGCTGTACGTAAAATGCTTACAGTTTCGTAATAAAAGCCGTTTAGGCATACCCGACGTTTAGGCATACCCGGAAGTTCTAAAACCTAACTACGCCTAAACGAATACCCACGATTATACCCAATACCCAAAATAACAAATATAACATCACATATATATACATTATGCCGAAATTCTAAAGATAGAACCAAGACTTTTCAAGTTTAAATAATATCTAGATATTTTAAAGATATTTAAGAAATAAATTCTTACACCTTTATCAACTTGACTTGTTAACCTAACTAGGGTTAGAAAGTAACCATGGTTAGGTTAGCAAGATATTTTCACTATAAATACTCATGCATGCACTCTTCCTTTCTTATATACTTAACCAAATCAACAAAAACTCTCTTTCTCTCCTCATTAGAGCTCACGGCTCAAAACCCTTGCCAAACAAAATCCATAGTTTGATTTTCTAAGATTATACAAGCATATACACAACATACTTAAGGTATTCTAAGGTGTTTGCAAGCATTGGTTCATCATTTGCAAGGATTAAGAAGAAAAAGTAAAGATTAGGGTTTTGGAAACCTAATCTAGGGTTATAAGCTTGAAAGCTTGGTTTTGAATCTAAACACGGGTTTAGAACTTATTTCTCATCTCTTACATCATCACTAAGGTTTTCTTAATTCCTTTATACTTTTATTTCTTATGATTTTATGTGTTACATGTTAAATATAGCCATAATCACCACTAAGGACTTTCTAATATGTAAAATGAGTTATTATTTATGTTTATGATTTTATGCACTTATTCTCATGTCCTAATGTTATAAATATCATGGAAAAATAGATATATAAAGATGTTAACTTATAGTTTAAGTATAAACATGTTTAAAGGCTAATTAGGGTTTTAAAGTTATCTAATGTAAATAGAAATGAAAGTAATGAAAGTAAAAGGGTTGAACTTGTTACAATGAATTTACAAGGACTAGGGATGATATTGGACTTTATTATAAGTACCACAAGTGTCAAATGTGTTTTTAAGAGTTTTTATAGTAAACTACTAAGTTAATAATACATAAAAACAAGGTTTTTATAAAGAAACATACATGAATACTTAGGGGCTGTCTAAATTCGAATTTTGGACAGTAGGTATTGATATAATATAATAATAATACGTCTCGTGACGATTCCGAAATGATAAGAAACTCGAAAAACCGATCTATAACGAAAAAGATACGCTAAAAACGGAACTATAACGAATAAACTACGACATTTTCAATAATTAAAGTTTATAAAAGTAATTTTATAAACTATGAACAGTAAAAGTACTATTCATCAGCGGACCCAACTTTATAAAATAAAATACCTCTTTTAATAACAAAGACGTACTCGAAGGAATCACTAAAATCGGGATTAAAAAGAATAAGTTGAGGCAGAGTTCTGGAACCTAAAAGTACAAGGCACCGATGTAGTAGCCTACAACCAACGCTTCCAGGAGCTAGCATTGCTGTGTGACAGGATGTTTCCTGAAGAGACTGACAAAATTGAAAGATATGTCGGTGGGATGCCCGACCTAATTTACTCAAGTGTTGTGGCATCGAAGCCAAAGACCATGCAGGAGGCTATCCAGATGGCGACTGAATTGATGGATAGGAGAACTAACACTTTTGCTGAGAGACAGACAGAAAACAAGAGGAAGTTTGAAGACACTCCTCGAAATAACCAAACGCAACAACAATAACAACAACCCTAACAACAACAACCCAAGAGCCCAAGGGGCAAATA
>BQNB010102649.1:0-19458 GCA_026074375.1 Tanacetum coccineum | reverse complement strand
CAATAATTGTGTTGAAACTACCTCTGTATCTAATGACTTTGTCTCTTGTGATAACAGTGACAAGTCCTCAGACTCAGAGTCCGATGGCTTTGCATCCTGTACATCAAGCACCATGCCCAATGCCTCTAGTTCAGTTGATTTGCAGACTTTACACAATACTGATGACCAAGGACCATGCAATGTCACTCAAACTCCTAGTTTTTCTTGTAAGGAGAATGTAAAAACTCCTAAGAATTTATGTAATAGGAATGGATCAAACAATATTAGTCTGTGTAAAAACAAGTCTTTTAGAGTTAAGAAATGTTTTGTTTATGGTAGTAAATTTCATTTGATTTGTGATTGTGATTTTTATGACAATCAGTTGAGATTGAATAATGCATCTGTGTGGAAAGATGTAGAAAACATTCCCTCATTTGTTCCTAGACCAGCCTATGTTCCTGCTGGTAGTAGGAATAGACCAACATCTGTTCCTGCTGGAAGACCATTTCCTGCTGGAAGGCCATTTCTTGCTGGTAGTCCATTTCCTACTGGTAGGCATAATCCTGCTTCTAGACCTATGACCAGACCAAAAAGCCATTATTTTCAACAGTTTAGTAGGCATGGCTCATATACCCAAATGGCTATGGATGAGGGAAGATGGGAAACTGCTGTTAAGACCTCAGCAGGTTGTTCTTGGCAAAGTAACAGGCCATATATGCATTGGGGATCCAAGAACAATGGTGGATCTCACCAATCTATAGGGTTTTCCTCATATTGATCCACAAGGCAGGCTCAAGTCAGTTTTGACTTGGGTCTCTCATGTATACTAATGTTGTATTTTTTTTGTACATTGTAGGACAATCCCCATACAAATAAAGATATAGGTATTGTTGATAGTGGTTGTTCCAGAAGCATGACAGGTAATAAGGAGAAATTGGCTGATTTTGTGAAGATTAAAGGAGGGACTGTCACTTTTGGAGGTGGAGATGGTAAAATCACTGGTAAAGGCACAATCAGGACTTCCAACTTCAACTTTGAGAATGTGTATTATGTGGAAGAACTTCAGAACTTCAATTTGTTCTCTGTGTCACAAATCTGTGATACCAAGAACAAAGTTCTGTTTACTGATTCAGAGTGCCTTGTCCTCTCCAAGGAGTTCAAACAACCTGATTCCTGTCAAGTTGTACTCAGAGTTCCAAGGAGACACAATCTCTATTGCTTCAATTTGGCTAACATCAATCCAGAAAGGGAAATCAAGTGTTTGTTGGCCAAAGCATCCTTAGATGAGTCCACCAAATGGCATCGAAGGATGGCTCATGTGAACTTCAAAAACATGAACAAGCTGGCAAAACATGGATTGGTCAATGGGCTTCCTTCTAAACTCTTCACAAATGAACACAACTGTGTTGCATGCAACAAGGGAAAGCAACACAAGGCCTCTTACAAGGCCACCACTGCAGTCATCTCAATTTCTGAGCCTCTCCAATTACTTCATATGGACCTTTTTGGTCCTACTTCTATCAGGAGCATTGATCACAAGAGCTATTCTTTGGTGGTTACAGATGAATTTAGCAGGTTTAGCTGGGTTTTCTTTTTGGGGACTAAGAATGAGATTTTTTCTATTTTTAGAGATTTCATTACCTTTATTGAAAACCAGTTGACTAAAAAGGTTAAGGCTATCCGGTATGACAATGGGACAGAGTTTAAAAATTCTAGCTTAATTGAACTCTGTGGGTCTAAGGGGATTAAAAGGGATTATAGTGTGGCTAGAACCCCTCAACAAAATGGGGTTGCTGAAAGAAAGAATAGAACCCTCATAGAGGCAGCACGAACTATGCTTGCTGACTCTAAGTTACCTACCATGTTTTGGACAGAAGCAGTTAGTACTGCTTGTTATGTTCTAAATAGGGTTTTAGTAACTAGGCCCCATAATAAAACTCCCTATGAACTTTTATCTGGGAAAGTTCCAAACGTTAGTCACCTTAAACCTTTTGGCTGTCATGTGACCATACTTAACACTAGTGATCATTTGGGAAAGTTTGAGGGTAAAGCTGATGAAGGTTTTCTTGTTGGGTACTCTGCTCATAGTAAAGCTTATAGAGTTTATAATTTATCCAACAAAAGGATAGAAGAAACACTGAATCTGAGATATATGGAAGATAAACCAAATATTCAGGGTTTGGGTCATGAATGGTACTTTGACCTTGACTATTTGACTGATTCTTTAGGTTATACTCGTTTCAAGTCTAATCCACCTGCAGGTACTCAAGATACTAACAATCATGCAGGTACACAAGATGACTCAGATTCAGAGAGTGATGAGCAATTGATTGTTGTTCCTTCTTTTCCTTCTAACCATTTTTCAGGTCCCGAGGTTAATCCTGCTTCTGACACTGTGGAGAGCACTTCAGACTATGCAGAGGAACTTGCTAGGCTTCAAAGACAAGAATATGAAGCCAATTCTGCAGCAAAGGACACTTGGAAAACAGCTGATACGGTTCCTGCTGTTAGTGCTATTCCTGCTACTAGCATTCCTGCTGGTAGTATTAATCAGGCTGCTGGTGGTTCTGCTGTTCCTTCTACTCCATTTTCTTCTGTGGTTGAACATGTTCATGCTGATGATATACCACTTCCTCCTGGTCACTCATTGGGCTCCAGTGAAAATTCTACACAATTTTCCTCACCTTCTGACCTTGCTAATCACATATCCTCATCTTCAGAGATGGAGGGCATTCACCATCATCCTACTACTGGCATTTTCTCTGAATCTTCATATGATGCTGACTTTGGTGGTTCAATCACAAATTTAGCACCTCACATAGATGTTGATCCAGCTCCCACAAGAAGAGTGCATACTGTGCATCCTATTTCACAGATTATTGGGGATATTTCTTCACCAGTTCTCACAAGGGGATCTTTGAAGAAATCCAAGTTTGGAGAGAGTGCTCTTGCTGGCTATGTTCATGATCAACAAAGGAACAATCACACAGACTATTTACATTGTCTGTTTGCTTGTTTTCTCTCCCAACTTGAACCTAGCAGTGTTGCTCAAGCACTTAATGATCCTGATTGGGTAGAAGCTATGCAGGAGGAAATGCAACAGTTTGTTCATCAGGAGGTGTGGAAGCTTGTGCCATTACCAGAAGGAAAAACTGCTATTGGGACTAAATGGATTCTTAAGAATAAAAGAGATGCCAGAGGTATCGTAGTTCGAAATAAAGCAAGGTTGGTGGCTCAAGGTCATAGGCAAGAGGAGGGCATTGACTATGATGAGGTATTTGCTCCAGTGGCTCGAATTGAAGCTATTCGCTTATTCTTAGCATTTGCTTCATACATGGGTTTTATGGTATATCAAATGGATGTCAAGAGTGCCTTTCTCTATGGGGAAATTGATGAAGAAGTCTATGTTACTCAACCCAAAGGATTTGAGGATCCTTTTCACCCTAAACATGTGTACAGAGTTGTGAAAGCTTTGTATGGCCTTCATCAAGCACCACGGGCCTGGTATGCACGCTTGTCTACTTTTCTGTTAAAGCATAATTACAGAAGAGGTTCAATAGACAAAACTCTCTTTATTAAGAAGAATTCCAGGGACATCATACTTGTACAGGTTTATGTGGATGACATTATTTTTGGCTCCACCAATAAAGCCTGGTGTGATGAATTTGAGGTGTTGATGAAAGGTGAATTTGAGATGAGTGCGATGGGTGAGTTAACATTCTTTTTAGGACTTCAGGTTACTCAGAAGTCAAATGGGATATTTATCAGCCAAGACAAGTATGTCCAGGACATGCTTAAGAAGTTTGATATGGTGAATGTGAGATCTGCAACTACACCCTTTGAAGCTACCAACCCTAAATCCAAGGAAGAACCTGATGAGGCTGTTAATGTTCATTTATACAGATCCATGATAGGTTCCCTCATGTATTTGACAGCTTCAAGGCCGGATATTCAGTTTGCAGTGAGTGCTTGTTCTAGACACCAGGTCACACCTTTGACTTCCCATTTAAATGCAGTCAAGAGGATTTTCAAGTATCTTAAAGGCCGACCAAAATTAGGTCTTTGGTACCCAAGAGATTCTCCTTTTGTTTTGGAAGCATATAGTGATAGTGACTATGCTGGTTCCCATGGTGATCGAAAATCCACAACTGGTGGATGTCAATTTCTGGGAAGAAGGTTAATCTCATGGCAGTGTAAAAAGCAGACTATTGTAGCTACCTCTTCAACTGAAGCTGAGTATGTTGCTGCTGCTAACTGTTGTGGTCAGGTACTTTGGATACAAAATCAAATGCTTGATTATGGGTTCAATTTTATGAACACTAAGATCTTTATTGATAATCAGAGTACCATATGTATTGTTAAAAACCCAGTCTTTCACCAAAGAACAAAGCACTAGGGCTTTAATTTCTAGAAACCAAATCATATATCCTTGCTTATTCAAATCAGGATCCGAACTTAAAACGTGGTTTCAATTGCACTAGTCATTGGGGATAACGACCCGGGTGATCATACTTGCCCGGTTTATTATACGTATTCTATATATATCTTTGTGAGTGGAATTGTCCAAGGGATACTTGGGGATTTCCTTAATTTCTCTATAAGTATATTATTTTATATGTATGTAAAACTGCAATCAGTTTTTGGCGCCGCTGCCGGGGATTAGTGTTTACGATTCCTAAGTTTTGTATTTGTCGATTTGGTTTGAAGATCCTTTCGTCCTCGAAAGTTTCATTCTTGTTTTAAAATTCAAAAGTAAAAAAAAATCAAAAATATAAAAAATTTTCCTTTTAAAAAGAAAATAAAATAAACAAAGTTGGTAATCGAACACCAACATATAATATCTTCTATTGAGATATTATCATTTCAATTTCCGGTGAACTTGCAATTGTTCCCAATTCGAATCAAAGATTTAACACTTGCCTTTTGTGTCACTACCAGTACGGTCACCTTGAGAAGCAATTTTCAAGAGTACCTGTGAAGTAGTTGATTATTTGGTTTAAGTCTCTTTCGTGAAACCGTTAAAATTCATTGTAAATAAAAAAAATAAAAAAAAAAATTAGTTTTACTTTTTATTGTTAGTTTTTCCTTTTATGCGAACTAGTTTCGCATCTCGTAGGAATACGGGGGGGGGGTCGGTCAACAACCAAAACTTTTCCGGTTGATCCAATTGTTGAATCAAAAACGTTGTTCCAAATGGCGACTATCGAACAATGGCTCAAATGTTACAAGCACCCATCGAGGGTTATGAAGATGCTATAGTTGTTCCACCAATCAATGCTAAAAATTCGAGCTTAAAAAAAACCTTTAATCAATTTGTGCAAAGCAACAATCAACGGGTAGACAGGATCCCCACAATCACCTGCGATTCTTTTAACCAAGGTCACTTAACGTTTAGCATCCGAGTCCGAACACTTCGATTAAAGCTTTGCTTTTTCTTTTTCTCTAGACGGTGAAGCCCGGATTGTTAGACAAAGAACCTCCTTGATTAAATCCTCACTGTGGGACACCTTGTTTCAAAATATTAAACCAATACTTTCCCACCTTCCAAAAACACACTTACTACTCGGAATGAGATCATTACCTTTTACCAAAAACCAATCGAAGCCTTTAATGCAGCATGGTGAACGTTACTTAAAAGGACTCCTTGTAATGTCCTCACCATGGCTTTTCAGAACTCCACCAACTTGATACTTTTTATAATTCTTTGAATTCAAACGATCAAGATGCCTTAGATTCTGCAGCAGGTGGAAATTTCTTAGACAAGATGCCTCAAGAAGGTTTAGCGATTATTGAAAGCAAGTCAAAAGTTCGTTACTCCAGAAGTCGTGCTAGTGATTCAAGAGTGAGTACGGATGCTCCTCTTTCTAATTCTTCATCTTCCAATAATTCTTTCGATATGCAACAAATAGCCGCTTCTCTCGAGGATAAGATGACTATCAAGATGAACCAAATGTTGAATCAAATGAAAGCTTTAGTCGTTACTACTCCTGCACCAGTCAAAGCAGTTGAGGAAGTATGTGTCACTTGTGGATCAAATCACAGTTTTAACCTTTGTCCATTAACTCGAGGTGGAAACGATTTTCCCGTTTTTCATGGACAACATACAACAATTTCAACAAACCGCAGGCCGTTGGTAATTTTCTCCAAATAAACCCAACCTTTCACAATCGGGCAATTCAAATGTAGACCACCGGGTTCATCAACCAAATTCAAAAACAACAAAACTTGTTGTCATAGGGAACCAATTCTAATTTCAACCAAAACCGTGGAGGAAATTACAACCAAAACCGTCCAAACAACCAAACTCAAAATCAAGTTTATCAAGCTCCACCATACCAAACACCAACCACTTCAACCACTAAATCACTCAAGTTTTACCTCCTCCAACTCAAACAAATGTGTGGTCTAAAACGGAATTGAAAATTATTCTAAAGCAAATGATGCAAAACATGTATAATTTTGCAAATGAAGTTGGTTAATTTTCAAAATGGATTTTCAAAGAGTTTACACTGAGTCTTCAAAAAGATCAGATGATTTTCAGAAAATGATGCTCGGGTTTCATGCAAAAAACTATCACACAAACAACCTTCAAGTTCAGTTCTTTACACAGCATTACCATTCCAAAACACAAGGAACGAAGCCAAGGCAATTTACAATTCGTAGTTGGTATCTCATACGATGGACCTCCATTCCAACCGCCGGTGGGTCGGTAAAGTGAAATGAAGGTGACAAAAGGATACGGAGCTACCAAGCACCGAAGACATCCAACCTCCTCCATTGATCCATGAACACCAAAGACAAAGAACCAATCGAAGAAACATTTCTTTCATTGCAACAATAGGCCAAACCTAATTTACTACCATCAAGACTCAACATACTAATAGATCCGTGAAAAGGATGATATCCTAGCTCAAAGTTTATGGAAATCTTCCGTAATCTTCACTTTGAGCTAAGTTTTCGCGGATGCTCTCATTCATATGCCAAAGTTTGCTCCAATGTTCAAAAAGATGCTTAATAACAAAGACAAGTTATTGAGTTAACCAAAAACACCGTTAAATGAAAATTGTAGTGCCGGTTGTCTTAAAAAGCTTCCAGAAAAGCTAGGTGACCCCGGTCGATTTCTCATTCCATGTGATTTTTCAGAGTTTGATAGTTACTTAGCCCTTGCCGATTTAGGTGCTAGTATCAATCTTATGCCTTTATCCATTTGGAAAAAGCTTCAACTCTCAGGCCTAACCGAAACAAAAATGGTTTTAGAATTAGCCGACCGTACAATTTCCAAACCAACCGGTGTAGCAGAAAATGTTTTTGTCAAAGTAGGAAAGTTTTACTTTCCCGCCGATTTCGTTGTTCTAGATTTTATAGCCGATCCTCGAGTACCATTGATACTCGGGCGACCCTTTCTTAGGACGGCTCATGCTTTAATCGATGTTTATGAAGGAGAGATTACTCTGAGGAATGATGATCAATCGTTAACCCTTAAATGTGGTGATGCACCTTCCATTTCATACAACAATCTCGAATCATTGAAGAAAGTTGATCTCATTGATGTCACTTGTGAAGAGTACTCACAAGAAGTACTTGGATTTTCCGATTCCGTTGCTTACAACAATCCTTCTCCGTACTTCGATCCGATTGTTTCTACTTCATCTCCAACACTTACTCCTTTTGATGAAAGTGATTTTCTACTCTTTGAGGAAGCCGATGCTTTTATAGCAATCGATGATGAACCAGTTTCACCAGTTTTCAATGCTACATACTACGATCCCGAGGGTGACATTCTCATTCTCGAGGCACTTCTCAACAATGATGATAATGTACCTAACCCAACCAAGGGAGTACTCACCGAGATTCAAAAAGATCTTAAAGTTGTTGAACCAAAAGAGTCTTCAGAAGAAATTCCCGAAGTCGAGCTTAAAGAGTTACCTCCGCATCTCGAGTATGCGTTTTTAGAGGAAAATAACAAACTTCCAGTCATAATTTCAAAAGATTTGAGCCAAGAAGAAAAGACCTCACTCATTAACGTTCTAAAAAACCGAAAACAAGCAATTGCTTGGAAACAATTTTGATATTCCGAGGCATAGATCCAGAATTAGGCATCATCCAAAATCCTTTTAGAAGTGATTACCACCTTCAGTCCAAAATCAAGGAGGGTTAACCTAAAATCCACGACGTCATCAAAAGAAGTGGAAAAAACTTCTGGACGAGGATTGATTTATCCAATCCTCGGATAAGGTCCATGGGTTAGTCAGTCCATTGTGTTCCAAAAAAAAGGTGGTAAGGGACCGTTGTCCAAACGAGATAATGAGCTGTGCCTACAAGATTAGTCACAGGGATGGAGAGTTTGCATGGGACTATCGAAAGTTGAACAAAGCAACTTGTAAAGACCATTTTTCCGATTCACATTCATGGTCAGTTGTTAGAGCGATTAGCCGGCAACGAGTTTTATTGTTTTGAGATGGTTTTTCTGGGTATTTTTCAAATTTCCCATTGAACCTAAAGATCAAGAGAAAATCTACTTTTACGTGCCCTATACGGAATTTACGCATTACCGTAGTATGCCATTCGGTTAGTGCATGCTCCCGGAACTTCCAAACGTTGTATGATGGCCATTTTCACGATATGGATAGAGAAAACAATGAAGTTTTTTATGGATGATTTTTAGTTTTGGAGATTCTTTTTCCTCTTGTCTTGCCTATTTAGATTAAAAATGCTTAAAAGATGTGAAGATACCAAATTAGCACTAAGTGGGAAAAGAGCCATTCATGGTTAAAGAAAGGATTGTTCTTAGGAACATAAGTTCTCTAGAAAAGGAAATTGGAAGCGATAAGGCTAAAGTTGATGTAATTTGAAACGACCTCATCCAACAACCGTTAAAAGGAATGCGAAGTTTTCTCGGGCAATGCGGGATTCTATCGAAGAATTTATCAAAGACTTTTCCAAATTCTAGACCCATGCCCATCTTTTAGAGGTAGAACACAACCTTTCATTTTTTCGGGAAGATTGCATTCTAGCTTTCAAACATTGAAAAAGAAGCTGACCGAAGCTCCAATTCTCATTGCTCCGAATTGGGACCAACCTTTTGAAAATCTGTTGCGATGCAAGTGATTTGCATATTCGGGTGCGGTTTTAGGGCAAAGGATTGAGAAGCATTTCCGACCAATTCATTATGCTAGCAAGACAATGACTGAAGCAGAAACGAATTACACAACAACCGAGAAAGAGATGCTTGCAGTTGTTTATGCTTTCGAGAAGTTTCGATCATATCTAATCATGAACAAGAGTGTTGTTTACACGGATCACTCCGCTTTGAAGTATCTTTTCAACAAGAAAGACGCCAAAGCAAGATTGCTTCGCTGGGTCTTACTTCTTCAAGAATTTGATTTTAAAGTTATCGATACCAAGGGAGCTGAAAACTATGCAGCCGATCACCTCTCTCGTCTTGAAAACCCTTATGAGAATATTTTTGATCCAAAAGAAATTACCGAGACTTTTCCTTTAGAGACTTTAAGTGTGTTAACTTACAAAGACCAAAGTACCCCGTGGTTCGCCGACTTTGCTAACTACCATGCGGGGAAATTCATAAAAAAAGGAATGTCAACTCAAGAGAAAAACAAGTTCTTTAAAGATGTAAAACATTATTTTTGGGATGACCCTTTTCTTTTCAAGACTTGTGCGGATCAAATAATCCGAAGGTGTGTAGATGGCAAAGAAGCTCTCGAAATTCTCGAAGCTTGTCACAGTGGACCCACCAGGGGGACAGTTACGGAGCCAACTTTACCGCCAGAAGGTTTTTAATGCCGGTTTTACTGGCCTTACCATTCTATAAGGATGCCTTCGAATTAATCATATAATCTTGTGATGCTGTCTAGGAAGGCAAAATCTCTCTAACGTGATGAGATGCTCAAAATGCACCAATGTTTGTGAGATTTTCGGTGTTGGGAAATTGATTTATGGGACCTTTTCGTTCTTCGGGTAACAAATATATTCTAGTAGCCGTCGATTATCTTTCCAAGTGGGTTGAAGCGAAAGCGCTCCCCACCAACGATGCTAGGGTAGTTGTTAAGTTCTTAAAATCCCTTTTCTCCCGATTCGGTGCCCCGAGAGCAATCATAAGCGATCGTGGGACCCATTTTTGTAACGACAAATTTGATCGAGTTATGTCTAAATATGGTGTCACCCATCGTCTTTCGACTCCTTACCACCTCAAACGAGTGTTCATGTTGAGTCACGAATCGAGGTCTTATAAAGAATTTTGGATGAGGACGGAGGAGTAAACCGGCTCATGGTCCGACAAATTAGATGATGCATTTGGGCTTTTAGAACGCTTACAAGCCTCAATTGGATGTACCTCCGTATTAGTTTAGTCTATGATGAAAAGCGTGTCACTTACCAGTTGAGCTAGAACACAAAGCATATTGGGCTCTCAAGCATGCCAACTTCGATTTAAAGACCGCAGGCATATCATCGATAGCTTCAACTAATGAACTTAGCGAGCTTCGTGATCATGCTTATGAGATTCGACTAATCTAATAGGAGAAGACAAAGAAGTACACGATTCAAAGATAAAGAACGAATATGCATCGTTGGCTGATTCAAGTCCTCTGTTCAACTCCCGATTAAAGGTTTTTCCCGGAAAGTCAAGTCCCGGTGGTCCGGACCTTTCACAAAACCAAAGTTTCCTTATTGCACTGCTAAGTTGTTTTCATGCCGATGGATCTAATTTCAAATGTCAACTGCACCGTTTAAGCACTCTATGGAGGAGATACATCCACCATTGGTTATCCCGAATTCTCAAGGACCTTTCCCTATGGACAACTAATAGGGATCGAGTCGAGTGCGACTACGGTTGAACCAAAAACAAGCCGCTTCGTGCCAACGGTGTTCACCCAATGCTTATCCGTTCTATTTTCTATCTAAGGTGTTGTGTTGAGTGAGCTTGTTCTCGCTCCGATTTCTCGATGTGTGTTGCTTGATTTTTGCAGGATTCTCCTAACAATTACTTTGAAGATCTCTCGTGTCCGGGATTGATTTATCCCGTTAAGCTAAGCTTCTATCCTTATGTGAGGGGGGGGGGGGGGGGGGGGGGGGAATTAGTTTGGAGATCCATATCCTTTCATCATTATCGATTAACGTTTATCTTTGCATACCTAATAAACGGCTTAGATTTACGTAGAAACCCGACTTTAAACATTGAGGACAATGTTTCATTTTAGTTTGGGGAAGGGAATCTATCGATTTGATGTTGCTTGCTTATTGTTTTGTTCTCACGTACCCGTTTTCCCACAAAAATAGCAAAAATTTTAAATTTTTAGTTAAAAAAAAAAAAAAAAAAATAAAAAAAAATGTTAAGACAAAAATGTAGGTTTTCCGTTGGTAAGAATAAGAAGTAATTTTTGACCCGATCGTACGTGTAGAGTTCTAGCTTTCTCCCTTAACAATTAATGATGATAGTTTGTGCTAGTCTCATGTAGACTTTAAACATGCTAGACTTGAAATCATTAGTAAAAGAAAACTTGTGCTAATCTCAAGTAGATTTTAAATATGCCGAGTTGGATTTTATAAGGCTAAGTATTTGCAAATTTCTTTTGTGAAGAACAAGAAATGATAGTGTTATTTATAAGTCATGACATTAAACGTAGAATAGTTGGATTTCTTTCAAGCTCATATGTATTAATTGTGGCTTTTTCTCCCATTAGCTTGTTTCACCTCTATATATAAATGTTTAATAAATAGAGTTGTATGGTTTTTTGGTTAATAATTAGCTAATAGAAGTTTTCTTTAGTTCCTTTGTGATTAGGATGAGTATACATCAGGAATACTTAATTTGGCTTAAAAATAAATAAATAAATAAATAATAATAATAATAATAAATAAGTATCTCTGCCAGATTACTTCATCGTGTCGGAGGCGTGGCCGATGTTGGAGTTTTCATATAAGGTAGGGTCCAGGGTATAATATGTTTAGATATAACCTCTTGTCGACTCGCTATGAGGTGGCCTTCGAGATAAAAGGCACCGGTGTCTACTTATATATACGAAGTCGAAATATGTTTGTCACGTGTCGGAGGCGTGGCCGATGTTGTAGCCTACTAAAGGACTGAGGTTTAATAATGTTGCTTTATTTTTGTCTTACTTTGTACCTTAAAGAGCCTAAGGGTATATGGTGCAAATAAGATTGGTTCATTCTTGTCTTAAAGAGCCTTAGGGTATATGACATGAATGGTGCCTTGCTTGAGTAACTTAATAAAAGCCAAATTTTGGTCGCCTCAATGTGGACTTTAATCTTGATTGCATTTGATCTTTTGAAAAGGGCTAGGAGCTAATTATTGCGTTCTTTACCATTACGCTTTATTTTTGGAATTAATAAAATATCGAAACAAAAGTCTTTAAAGAGTCTTCGGGTATATGACTTAAGTAAAATCATGAGATACAACGTTGGATTTGCGGGAGGAATGTAAGTTACACCAATTAGTATTTATGAGTAGTGTTAGTGTCATGACTTGTAATTAACAATGATCTTGTTTTTAAGCTTGGCATGGAGAAGTGAAAATATCGGGGATGACGAAGTTATCTTTTTTAAAAACACTTATTGTGCTTTTTGTTCTATGATCCTAAAAGTTACCTTGAGGTAATTGAAAACATTACATTATGTCAACACAAATAATTTATAGTTAGATAGTTAATTATCAAGAAAAAATCACAAAAAGAGAAAAATCTTAGGAAAATGGAAGTCGGGTGTGTTTTTAACTTGTGATCTCTTTAAACAAAATCTTTTTGTTCGAAGGTTTAGGTTTGGGAATTTTAGAGTTATTGGTTATAAGGCATGTAATATTGCCGTGGACAACACAATCGTTTAGTTTGGGGAATTTTGATAGTGTCAAATCATACATGTTGCCGTTTGTACTAAAAAGACCCAAAATTAACCTAAACAGACCAAAAAATGGCAAAAATATGTTTTTTTTTTTCCTTGTATTTGTGTTTTGTGTGTGCAGGTATGGATAAGTCAAAAATATCAAGAAAACATTCAAAAACGAGCAAGCCCGGACACGAGAATCATAAAAGTACAAGGCCGAAGCCAAAGCCCAAGTCCTTTAGCAATCCACAAGGACTATTCTTGCCAATCCCTAAAGTTAGCTATAAATTGAAAAGAGGAAAAGAAAGAGAGGGGCCAAAAGTGTTAACCGCTCAAACTACAACAGTTTTAACTGTCGACAAAGGAGCGGGAAACACATTTACTATTCATCATCTTCTTCATTTTACCTCCATGGTAAAACAAAGGGCAAATCAAAATTAAAGGGTGATTAAGTCAATTCAAGAGGTCTACATCACAAACCCAGGGTCAAATCAGTCTTTATCAAAGGATTCATTAAAGAAGAGCCTCGTCAACAATTAAAGAAGCACAAGTTTATGTGGGTTTTTGTGCTAATTTAAATCACAAAACTAACACAAATGTCACATCAATGGAATGACACGCTGGCAATCCTCAGGTGTCCACATCTTAATCCAACGGTTACAATTGAAGCTCAAATGATTAAAGCAATGAATGGCAGAGATTGAAAGTTTGGAGAGCAAGGCAGAGGTCCTAGAAGCTTCAGCTGGGCACTATAAAAAGACCTCACGTCTCACACATCAGGAGGGAGGTTTTAGGAGTAAATTTTAGTTTTTAGTTATTTTTAGCTTAAATTCGTAATTTTCTTAAATGTAATTTTTCTTTTCAAGTATTGTAATCAGCTTTTTCAATTAATGATATTCAGTTTTTAATATTCTAAATCTCGTTTTCTAAGCTCTCATTTTAAGTCATATTGTCTCAATAAGCTAATAAGCTCTTATTAAGCTCTTTCAGTCTCTAAGCTGAAATTGAGCTGTTTGAATTCAGAATTAACCTTATCTAAACCTTAAATCAGTTTAAACTTTCATGGATCTTATTGGATCTAAGCTTTTGGAAGGGGATCTTACCTTGGAAGAGATCCCAAGGACTTAAACTCTAGCTTATTCATTAGGCTAGAGGTTGTAGCTGCCTTAATTGGTACCTTTTGTTTAGCTAAAGGTTTAAGTAAGTTTCTCTTTTCACTCTTCTTTAATTTCAGAGCTTAGTAATAGCTTATATGTTTTATTCTTGCTTATTTGCTTATTAGAGTAGCTTATTTGTGTTAATTGTCCTTTCATTATGCTTAATGGTCATCTGTTTTTAGCTTATTAGTTATAGATCTTTAGCTATCAATTTCTTTCATAAAAACTCATAAAATCCAAAAATATTAGTTTAAATAATTTAGATCTTAGATTAAGTCTTATTCAGTTGTTTAATCATGTTTATTAAGTTTGTTTTAAGCTAGTTTTTATCTGTGATTAGCTTTGTGCATCAAATTTCTCTAAAAAGCTTTCTAAATCTGTCAAAATGGTAAAGGAGTGTTTGGTTTGTGCAGTCTCAAAATGCACTAGCTGTACTAACTAAGTTAGTACTGCTTGAATCTTTACACTACCAAGTATAACTTCCCAGCTAGTTACGCTTTACAAGTTAATACGTTAGTTTAGATTTAGCTAATTCAGTAGTTTAAGGTTAGCTATAGCTTATTTTGATTTAGTTTGGTTTTCATTATATAGGCTTATGTTCATTGATTATTTTTGTTTTCAAAGTCAAGTTGCACTAGCAGTACGTTCTCTTGAATGTACTGCTGAATATGTACATAGCAGTAACAACGATTCAGTTAGTACTGCTGTGTTCTCAGCTTAATTTAGATCAGTAATTTTAGGATTTAGCTTATAAAATTCAGTAGGATTTAAGTTTTCATATAGCTTAATTTAGTTTAAGTCTTAAATTTTGCTTTCTAGCTTACTGTCTTAGCTTATTTTGCTGTCAAAAGTCTTAAAAAACCTGAAAATTCCAAAAACAGTAGGAACTTAAGTAAAGTCTAAATTTGATAATTCAGCTTTTAAGTCTAGATGGTATGTTTAATTTGGGTTGGATAATGAATTTAGTTTGATAGCCTTAAAGGTTAAAGTCTAGTCTAGCTTATTTAGTTCTCTAGCTTATTTGTAGTATGTGTTTCCTTGCTTATTTCCTGAGTTTGCCTGTTTCATGTTTAATTTCAGTAGCATAAGAGTTCCTCTAGCTTTGATTCCTTTGCATTCTTAGATTAAGCACATCATAAGCTTTCTAGATCACTTCTCCTTTTTAGATTTAAGCTTAATTTGAGTATTTTATGGCTGTTTAAGTGAAAATAAGCTCAAAACCTCACTTTCTGTAATCAGTTTAGAAATAAGCTCCTATTGAGCTTATTTGAGATTTTCAGTCCTTGAAGTTTTTATTAATTTTGTTCCCACTAGCTTCCTTTACAACTTTGCTTCTTTGAGTTTTTCATTTTAAGCACTTTTCAAATTTCACCTTAATTCGGGTCTTAGTTTGCTGTCGGGATAGATTCTTAGGGTAGAAAGTGTAACTTTTCGATTTAGGTTTAATTTTTAATTAGTTTAATTAAGAGTTAAATAAAAAGTAAAAAATTAGGGCTTTAATTTCTAGAAACCAAATCATATATCCTTGCTTATTCAAATCAGGATCCGAACTTAAAACGTGGTTTCAATTTCACTAGTCATTGGGGATAACGACCCGGGTGATCATACTTGCCCGGTTTATTATACGTATTCTATATATATATTTGTGAGTTGGAATTGTCCAAGGGATACTTGGGGGATTTCTTAAATTCTTATAAGTATATTATTTTATATGTATGTAAAACTGCAATCAAGGCTATCGGTGTGACATGGGACATAGTTCAAAAATTTAATTAATTGATCTCCTCGTGGGTCAAGGGGATTTAAATGGGTTTATAGGTGTTGCCAGAACCCCCACACAATATGGGGTTGCTGAAAGAGAGAATAGAACCCTGTTGAGGCAGCAAGAACTATGCTTGCTGACTCTAAGTTACCTACCATGTTTTGGACAGAAGCAGTTAGTACTGCTTGTTATGTTCTAAACAGGGTTTTAGTAACTAGGCCCCATAATAAAACTCCCTATGAACTTTTATCTGGGAAAGTTCCAAACGTTAGTCACCTTAAACCTTTTGGCTGTCATGTGACCATACTTAACACTAGTGATCATTTGGGAAAATTTGAGGGTAAAGCTGATGAAGGTTTTCTTGTTGGGTACTCTGCTCATAGTAAAGCTTATAGAGTTTATAATTTATCCAACAAAAGGATAGAAGAAACACTGAATCTGAGATATATGGAAGATAAACCAAATATTCAGGGTTTGGGTCATGAATGGTACTTTGACCTTGACTATTTGACTGATTCTTTAGGTTATACTCGTTTCAAGTCTAATCAACCTGCAGGTACTCAAGATACTAACAATCATGCAGGTACACAAGATGACTCAGATTCAGAGAGTGATGAGCAATTGATTGTTGTTCCTTCTTTTCCTTCTAACCATTTTTCAGGTCCCGAGGTTAATCCTGCTTCTGACACTGTGGAGAGCACTTCAGACTATGCAGAGGAACTTGCTAGGCTTCAGAGACAAGCATATGAAGTCCATTCTGCAGCAACGGACACTTGGAATTCTGCTGATACGGTTCCTGCTGTTAGTGCTATTCCTGCTACTAGCATTCCTGCTGGTAGTATTAATCCGGCTGCTGGTGGTTCTGCTGTTCCTTCTACACCATCTTCCTCTATGGTAGAACCTGTTCATGCTGATGATACACCACTTCCTCCTGGTCTCTCATCGGGCTCAAGTGAAAATTCTACTAGATTTCCCTCTCCTTCTGACCTTGCCAATCACATTTCCTCATCTTCAGAGATGGAGGGCATTCACCATCATCCTACTACTGGCATTTTCTCTGAATCTTCATATGATGCTGACTTTGGTGTTTCAATCACAAATTTAGCACCTCACATAGATGTTGAATCCTAGGATCCACAAAGAAGAGTGCATACTAGTGCATCTTATTTCACAGATTATTGGGATATTTCTTCACCCAGTTCTCACCAGGGGATCTTTGAAGAAATCCAAGTTTGGAGAGAGTGCTCTTGCTGGCTATGTTCATGATCAACAAAGGAACAATCACACAGACTATTTACATTGTCTGTTTGCTTGTTTTCTCTCCCAACTTGAACCTAGCAGTGTTGCTCAAGCACTTAATGATCCTGATTGGGTAGAAGCTATGCAGGAGGAAATGCAACAGTTTGTTCATCAGGAGGTGTGGAAGCTTGTGCCATTACCAGAAGGAAAAACTGCTATTGGGACTAAATGGATTCTTAAGAATAAAAGAGATGCCAGAGGTATCGTAGTTCGAAATAAAGCAAGGTTGGTGGCTCAAGGTCATAGGCAAGAGGAGGGCATTGACTATGATGAGGTATTTGCTCCAGTGGCTCGAATTGAAGCTATTCGCTTATTCTTAGCATTTGCTTCATACATGGGTTTTATGGTATATCAAATGGATGTCAAGAGTGCCTTTCTCTATGGGGAAATTGATGAAGAAGTCTATGTTACTCAACCCAAAGGATTTGAGGATCCTTTTCACCCTAAACATGTGTACAGAGTTGTGAAAGCTTTGTATGGCCTTCATCAAGCACCACGGGCCTGGTATGCACGCTTGTCTACTTTTCTGTTAAAGCATAATTACAGAAGAGGTTCAATAGACAAAACTCTCTTTATTAAGAAGAATTCCAGGGACATCATACTTGTACAGGTTTATGTGGATGACATTATTTTTGGCTCCACCAATAAAGCCTGGTGTGATGAATTTGAGGTGTTGATGCAAGGTGAATTTGAGATGAGTGCGATGGGTGAGTTAACATTCTTTTTAGGACTTCAGGTTGCTCTGAAGTCAAGTGAGATATTTATCAGCCAAGACAAGTATGTCCAGGACATGCTTAAGAAGTTTGATATGGTGAATGTGAGATCCGCAACTACACCCTTTGAAGCTATCCATGATAGGTTCCCTCATGTATTTGACAGCTTCAAGGCCGAATATTCATTTTGCAGTGAGTGCTTGTTCTAGACACCAGGTCACACCTATGACTTCCCATTTAACTGCAGTCAAGAGGATTTTCAAGTATCTTAAAGGCCGACCAAAATTAGGTCTTTGGTACCCAAGAGATTCTCCTTTTGTTTTGGAAGCATATAGTGATAGTGACTATGCTGGTTCCCATGGTGATCAAAAATCCACAACTGGTGGATGTCAATTTCTGGGAAGAAGGTTAATATCATGGCAGTGTAAAAAGCAGACTATTGTAGCTACCTCTTCAACTGAAGCTGAGTATGTTGCTGCTGCTAACTGTTGTGGTCAGGTACTTTGGATACAAAATCAAATGCTTGATTATGGGTTCAATTTTATGAACACTAAGATCTTTATTGATAATCAGAGTACCATATGTATTGTTAAAAACCCAGTCTTTCACCAAAGAACAAAGCACATCGAAATTAGGCACCATTTTATTAGAGATGCAAATGAAAAACATCTTATTCAAGTGCTTAAAATCCATACTGTTGATAATATGGCTGATTTATTAACCAAGGCATTTGATGGACCAAGGTTTAATCACCTTGTGGTTCACATAGGGATGATTAATCCCTAGATGCCATGGTTAAGGGGAGGATTTGGGTCCAAGGGGAGGACTGTTGTTTGTATATTATTCTTAGGATATTAGAATAGCAGCTTTAATTCTAGTAGTTAGATCCTTTTGTTTTTCTATGTATATGGTTTGTGTGGTTTTGGTCTAACATTTTGCAGGGAAATGATTCATGATGTGTGCATAGCATGGAGTGTGTGGCCTTAATTTGATGAGAACATTCACTTCTGGTTGGATAAGTGTTATTCCTGGTGTTGCATGAGTTTCTACTGGTGGTTATACTGGTTTCTTCTGACTGAACAATTCCTACTGGTGGTCTTACTGGTTTCTGCTGGTAGAGTTGTTCCTGCTGGTTTTGTAAATTGTTTGATAGGGTTTACTTTTCTTCAAGGACTAAAATTGAGTTTTATTATACTTCAATAGTAAAACTGAAACAAGTGGGCATTTAATTGCTAAAAAGGGATATCTATTTAAAGGGTTCATTACTATTTGCCCTCATTTTTACAATTACCTTTCCATCAAACCCTAATTTTTACAGCCCCCTTTTGTTTGTTCCACTCACCTCTCGAAAGTGCGATTCCTACTACCCACCAGGAGTAACTCCATTGCATCTACACACCAGTACTAACACTTAACCCTGTTCAAGCTATCATTGATCAAATGGCAGCCCTAAAATACCGCGACGAGCATAATAAGGTTGGATTTTTGGAGAAATCCAAAGGTAGCACAGATTATGATCAGGTTATTGACTTTTTGCTTGATTCTCACATAAGGTATGCCATTGTGTCTGACCCTCTCATCTATGACTCCCTCATAAAACAATTCTGGTCTACGGCCTACCAGCTATTGTGGCCACAATTGATGGTACTCCTTATACTATCACAGAATCTTTAGTTAGGAGTAGCTTATTGTT
>BQNB010102648.1:0-24195 GCA_026074375.1 Tanacetum coccineum | reverse complement strand
AGTGACTATGTTGGTGCTAGTTTAGACAGGAAATCCACAACAAGAGGATGTCAATTTCTTGGGAGAAGATTGATTTCATGGCAATGCAAGAAGCAAACTGTAGTTGCTAACTCTACTACTAAAGTAGAGTATGTAGATGTATCTAGTTGTTATGGACAGGTGTTATGGATCCAAAATCAATTGCTTGATTATGGATACAACTTTATGAACACCAAGATTTTCATTGACAATGAAAGCACAATCTGCATAGTTAAGAATCCAGTGTTTCACTCAAAGACTAAGCATATTGAGATTAGACATCGCTTCATCAGGGATTCATATGAGAAGCGATTAATACAAGTGATCAAGATTCACAATGATGCATATTTAATCAAAAAAGCATTTGATGTTAGTCGTTTTCAATTTTTGACTGCTAACATTGGAATGCTTAATCTCTAAAATGTTGTTTGGATAGATTGATGATTGGAATGGGTTGGAAATGCTAAGGATGAAATTGGGGTTCAAAATGGTAACTCAAAAAGTTAATGCTGATGGGCATTACTTAGTACTGTTAGGCGAAAAGTTAGTACTGCCAGGCAAAAAGTTAATACTATTAGGCTAAGATAGTGCTACCAAGCAAAAGTTAATGCTGCCAGGCTACTTACTACTGCTAGGTTACCGTTGGAGTTACAATTGCTAAGGCTATTTTTGGTCTATAAAAGGAATACTTTGCTTATAGGTTTTCTATATTACCTATTTAAGCGTAATTGATCATAATAAGTTCTTCTTAATCCTTTAAATACTCTCAATCACAAACTTAAAACTCAATTTCATCACCGACTTCAAACAATTATCACTCATGAAGGCTCTAAAATTTGTTGATTTACACAACATGGTTGCTTACTTGGAAAAATCCATAGAGAATACATATTTTGATGAGATAGCGGACTTTCTGAATGCTAACCCAATCTGATATGCCTTAACTGTAAGTCCAACTATCTATGTCTCTTATATTGAGCATTTTTGGTCTACTGAAAAGATCAAAATAGTCAATAATGAAAGGAAAATATGTGCCAAAGTTAATGGCAAGACAATAGTAATATCATAATCATCTGTGAGGAGAGATCTTTAATTTAATGATGAGGATGATATTGCTTGTCTCACAAATACTAAATTTTTTGAAAACCTTTAATTGATGGGATATGAGAATCTTTCTGATAGACTTACTTTGTATAAATCTTATTTTTCCCATCAATGGAAGTATCTTATACATACCATTTTGCAATGTTTAAGTTCAAAATCAACTGCTTGGAATGAATTTGGTACAAATATTGCATCTGCAGTTATATGTTTGGCTAAGAATCCTAAATTTAATTTTTCTAAATTGATTTTTGATGGTATGTTGAGAAACTTGGATCCTAATTCTAAAAAGTTTTTAATGTGTCCAAGGTTTTTACAACTGTTTTTGAACAATCAAATTGAAAATCTTCCACCAACTTTTAATGATGAGTATGATACACCTTCTCATACTAAAAAGGTTTTTTGCAAATATGAGAAGGCAAGGAAAAGATTTTTCAGGGACTGTGACACTATTGTTTACTACTATGTTGATACAACCTTAAGCATATGTGGTTGAAGGTTTAGGACAACCCACTGAACCCCAACACATACCTACTACTACTTCACCATCTAATATTGAACCAATCCCTATTATTGCATCATTATCACAACCCCAAAAGACTCACAAACGTAGGAAAACCAAAAGGCCCACTAAGATATCTCAGTCTAGTAGACCTACTACCTTTGTAGCAGATGAGACTGTCCATGAGGAGAAGGGAGACAATATGGAAAGGGCTGTCACTATTGCTGCTAGCTTAGATGCAGAGCAGGACAGTGGTAACATAATTAGGACTCAATATATGGCTATACTTAATGAGCCTATTCCTCAGGGAATGGGTTCAGGTAGTGGTCCCAGGTGCCAAGATACCATATTGGGGGCCATACCTACTCAAACTAGGTTTGAGAGGTTGTCTAAACAGTCCAATGATCTACCTCTCTCAGGAGTTAACACACCTAGAAGTGGGGAGGACAGATTGAAAATTATAGAATTAATGGAAATTTGTACAAAATTGTCTGACAGGGTTTTTGCCTTGGAGAATGTTAAGACTGCTCAGGATTTGGAGATTACTAGTCTAAATAAGAGAGTCAAGAAATTAGAAAAGAAGAAAAAGGCAAGAACTCCACAACTCAAGAGGAGGTTATTCAAAGTCAGGATAGAGTCTTCTGCTAATAAAAGTTTGGGTGATCAGGAGGATGCATCCAAACAGGGGAGGAATATAGCTGAATCAGACCAAGAAGAATAGATTTCATTTGTTCAAGAGGATGCAGAGTCTCAGGGGAGGTATGATCAGGATATTGATGTTACTACTGTCAGTGCACCAATTATTACTACTGCTCGTGTATCTGTTAGTACTGCTGAGCCAAGTACTCCTCCAACAACAACAATTGTTATTGAAGATGAAGATCTCACAATTGCTCAGACACTTATGAAGATAAGAAGTGAGAAATCAAAATAAAAAGCAAAAGAAAGACGATCAAAAGAAAAATCTAGTGAGCCTGCTACTAGACCAACAAGAGGAGTGACTATGCAAGAACCTAATGAGTCTGGAACAAGAAAAGCAGTACCTCCTTCACAACATGATCTAAAATACAAGGGAAAAGCCAAAATGATTGAACTAAAGAAGCCATTAAAGAAAAGGGATCAGATCAAGTTTGATGAAGAAGTGGCTAAAAGACTTGTAGAAGAATTAGAGGCTGAGTTAAAAGAAGAAGAAAGGGTTACAATATAAATAGAAGAAGAGGCTAACTTAATTTCATGGGATAATACTCAAGCTATGATGGAGGCAGATTATGAGTTAGCTAAGAGACTACAAGCATAAGAACAGGGAGAATTGACCATTAAAGAAAGGTCAAGATTGTTTGTAGATTTAATGGATAAAAGGAAGAAGCACTTTGCAAAGCTTAGAGCTGAAAAGATCAGAAGAAAACCACCAACTAAAGCACAAAAGAGGAATCAAATGTCTACCTATCTAAGAAACATGGCTGGATACAAACACACTCAGTTGAAGAAAAAAAGTTTTAAAGAAATTCAGATGTTGTTTGACAAAGAAATGAAGAGGGTGAATTCATTTGTTCCTATGGATTCAGGGTGGTGGAAGGCAGTGGAAAGAAAACTGAAAGCAGTAGAAAGGAAACAGTTAGTAAGAAAAGAGCAGCTGAAGAACTAGATGAAGAAAGTACCAAGAGGCAAAAACTAGAGGATGATGCAGAAAAGGCAGAACTTCAACTTTGTTTAGAGATAGTTCCAAGAGATGATAAAGCTGTCAATGTTAAATCATTATCTATAAAATATTCAACAGTTGACTGGAAAACACACATTCTAGCAGAAGACAAGATGTATTATCAGATCATCAGGGCAGATAGAAGTGAAAAATATTACAAGATATATAGTGCAATGCTTGATGATTTTGACAGACAAGATGTGTTAGATTTATACAGGCTGGTAAAGGAAAGATTTGAAACAGCAAGCCCAAAACGATATGACAGATTACTTTGGGGAGATCTTATAACTTTATTTGAGCCAAGTGAGGGAGATGAAATCTGGAAAGCTCAACAGAACTACACATTGATAAGCTAGAGGTTATTTGATTCATGTAGAATTCATTTACTATTGACACATACTGGAATTACTATTCACATGCTAGTAGAAAGAAAGTATCCTCTTACATAAGAAATGCTTTCAAGGATGTTGAGTAAAAGACTAGAAGTTGATCATGAATGTGAAATGGCTTATGAACTTCTCAGATTTACAAGATCACAGCTTAAGAAGTAGAAGAGTGTTTGAATACATCCTTTTGAGGATTAAGAAGATTTTATTGAAGAAACTTGATGATTAATATGATGAATATCAAGTTTAGGGGAGGATTGTTTGGAATAAAAGGCTTCTTAACTATTACTACTGTTGGTTCAAGTTACTGCTGCTAGTTATGAAGATTACTACTGCTGATTATAGTTTATACTGCTGGTGAATATTGCAGGAAATATTCTAAGTCATTACTACTTCTAGTTGTAAAGTTACTACTGCTAGTATTAATTACTACTACTAGAAGAGTTTCTGCTGTCAGTTATAAGTTAGTACTGCTAGTTATATGTTAGTATTGCTGATGTGATAAGAATGAGATATTTTAGGAAAAGATATGTATGCATAGAAAACGCGTTGTAAGCCCATTAGGGTTCCTTGATGTATAAAAGAAGACCCCAGGGCATGTAAGTTAGTATCTTAATATCTAATCTTCATATATCATCTAGAAATCGTTTTGTTATAGCTTTAAGGTTTTGTATAACCCTAACACTATTAAGAGTGTTCGTATTAATATATTAAGGCTGAAAGTTTGGTATTATACAATCTTGTTTGTTACTGTTTTATTGCTTATTCTTCTTAATATCATAGACTAGATTCCGCATAGTCTTTGAGATATTTAATCAAAGTTTCTATCATAGTTGTCTTGGATTTATTCAATATAACTAAGCCTTTTACAAGCTAAGCAAGATCTATTCAAGTGGGATCAACACAAAAGATCACCCGCTAGAACAAATTCGTAGAAATCCATCCAAGCCAGTGCAAACAAGACGACAACTTGCCATAAATCCTGAAATGTATATGTTCGCGCTCACCGTGAGTACTGCTGAACCGAAAAACATTAAGGAAGCAATGGTTGATTCTGCATGGATAGAGGCAATTTAGGAAGAGCCTCATCAGTTTGACAGACTACAAGTCTGGGAGCTCGTTGACAAACCCTTTGGCAAGAACGTAATCAAGCTAAAGTGGTTATGGAAGAATAAAAAGGATGAATGACAAACTGTAATTCGCAACAAGGCATGACTTGTAGCTAAGGGATATGCTCAGGAAGAGGGTATTGACTTCAAGGAATCATTTGCTCCAGTTGCTCGCTTAGAAGCTGTTTGATTTTTTGTCGCCTACGCTGCACACAAGTCTTTTCCAATTTATCAAATGGACGTGAAAATGGCATTTCTTAATGGTCTACTAAAGGAGGAGGTTTATGTCGCACAACCCGATGGGTTCGTTGATCCTGATCATCTAAAAAAAGTTTACCGACTAAGGAAAGCTCTATATGGATTAAAACAAGCTCTGAGAGCCTAGTATGATGAACTCTCAAAATTCATGTTGTCCAAAGGTTTTACTAAAGGTACCATTAACCTTACTCTATCACGATAAGATATGGGGATGACATTCTACTTGTGCAAATTTATGTCGATGACATTATTTTCGGGTCTACAAACCCTAAATTTTCTAAACGATTTGAAAAATTAATGCACAGTAGATTTAAGATATCCTTAATGGGGGAAATGAAATTCTTTTTAAGACTTCAGATCCACCAATCCCCAAGAGGTGTCTTTATCAACCAGGCCAAATACGCTTTAGAGATTCTTAAAAAACATGGTATGGAAAAATGTGATACCATTAGTGCGCCAATGGCTACCAAACCTAAACTAGATGCGGACTTGAGTGGAAAACTCGTAGACCAAACTGACTAACGTAGTAAAATCGGGTCACTCATGTATCTAACATCTAGTAGACCAGACATAGTGCAAGCAGTATGTTATTGTGCACATTATCAAGCACGACCGACTGAAAAACACCTCAAAGAGGTTAAAAGGATCTTTCAAAACTTAAGGGGTACCATTAACATGGGACTCTCGTATTCAAAGGATTCTGGCTTTGAACTAACAGCTTTTTCAGATGCTGACCATGCCGGATGTATTGATACTCGCAAAAGCACTTCTAGAGGAATACAGTTCCTAGGTGATAAATTAGTCAGCTGGATGTCAAAGAAGCAGGATTGCACTGCAATGTCATCAGCAGAGGCCGTGTACATGGAATTATCTGTAAGTTGTGCTCAAGTAATGTTGATGAGGACACAACTTAAGGATTATGGCTTCAACTGCAACAAAATACCATTGTATTGCGACTCTTAGTCAGCCATAGCAATCTCATGCAACCCCGTGTAGCACTCCTGTACCAAGCACATCCATACTCGATATCATTTCGTCAAGGAACATGTTGAAAACAATATAATTGAATTGTACTTTGTCAGAACTGAATACCAATTAGCTGATATGTTTACTAAAGCCTTACCCGAAGATAGGTTTCAGTATCTTGTCAGACGAATTGGTATGAGATGTTTGACTCTAGCAGAACTGGAGGTTTTGGCAAATGAATCTGCTTGATATATTCTTCAAACATCGACTTGTAAATATTTTTGAGAAAATCAAAATACAAAAATATAAAACCTATAAAACCAAATACAAAAATATAAAATTTCAAAAAGAAAATACAAAATCAAAAAATCAGAAAATGTTTCACAAAAAGAATCTTCTCGACATGTCTCTTGGAATCGATAACATTTACGTACCTAGAAATGTTGATTAACATCGACACGGGCGTGTAAATGAAGTTCGAACAGGAGTTTCAAATGCTTTCAAAACATGTTATTTCTAATTTTTCTTGATGACTTGTAATCAATCTCAGATTGCAACTCGGACCCGAACGACAAAGGAGAATGTACGCATAAGTGCGCTTATCCTTAGCGTTAGAAGAGAAGTCTTTCTAAACATATGTTTTTCAAAAGTGAACACTAATTTTCAAGAAATTTCTCAATACGATTCAGAATCTTTCAAATGTGGTTTCAACACTCCAACCTTCATAAAGTTTTACAAGACAATTCTTCTACATTTGGTGTCATTTTCAAAATGAGTCAATGTTTAAGGGGGAGGTTTTTCAAAAAACAATGTTTTAATGTTGTTGGATACATCATCACATGACAATTCTTATGTATTCAACACATTATAAAAAGTCTTAATAACAAATCTGTAATAATGATGACTACTCAATAGATTATATATTATAAGATGATTAAGTGGTTGAGCACAATTTTTTAAGAATTCTTCAATGACAATTCATAATCTTTCAAAATTGTGTGCTCAACAATGCTAACCCTCAATTTTATCCTCATTTTAGGGTTTTTGGCTTTAAATAGCCACGTACTTTCTCACATGTACCCATATGGTACGTGTACTAAATTTATTGCCCATATGGTACATGAACTTTACATTTCGTGTCAAATGGTATAAATTATTAACCTGGCTTACTGTTAAAAAGGTTACGATTTTAGGAATTTTTTTTTAACTTTTTAATATTTTTTTTACATTATTTCGTAAAAAAGTTTAACTTTTTATACTAAATTAAAAAAAATTCGCACTTTATTAAAACTTAATTTTGTAAACAATTTTACATTTTTTTTGTGCTTTTTAAATTTAAAAATACTTTTTTTACATTATTATTCGTAAACTTTTTTTATTATTTTACAACTTTTTTAAAAACAAAATCACACTTTTTAAATTCTTATTTAAAATTTTTTTTTATAAAAATAATCAATTTTTTTTTCTTACGGAATTATTTTTTAAAGTTAAGAAAAAATTAAAAAATTAAAACATTTTTACTGTTTTCTTCGAAAAAAAAAATATTAAAAAAAAAAATTAAAACAGCTTTTTAAAGTTAAGAAAAATCTAAAATATAAAAAAACTAAATGTTTTCCTTTGAAAAATTATACAATTTTACGTTTTAAAAAGTACAAATTTTTTAAAAAGTTTTGCAAAAAAATTTTAAATTTTTTCACGAATAATAACGTAAAAAACTATTGACACGAATGGTGCTTAAGGTATATCATTGTTCTTCGCGAATAGTGCTCCAATGGGAAATGGGGACGATGTGTTCCTTGGAGATGCACCTATCATTGTTCTTCGCGAATAGTGCTGAAGGTATATCATTGTTCTTCGCGAATAGTGCGCAAGGTATATCATTGTTCTTCGCGATGTGTTCCAGTCAGCGTATTGCAAGATCTAGCTGAGAAGATGATGAATAGTGTTAGGATGCCACGTAAGCGTTTAACCTGTTAAACAGGTGGAAAATTCTGTTTACGTTCCATATTGACACGAAATACAAAGTTCGGGTATGATATGGGTAATAAATTTAGTACACGCATGTTGGGAATTCACTTTTACGTGACGACATTACAGAATTACCATAGTTTATCATAGTCACATATGCGAGGACTAGAATAGGCAACTATGTATAGTTTTAAAGGGCTATGGGCTATATAGTACCCTCTAATGCTTCCATAGAGGGGTTTGGAGTCATTTAGATTTGGTGGTAGAGCTCATTTGTATCCTTCATCCCATTTTTCCATCAAATTAACAAGCCATCTCAATCTCACGTACTTCTCTCACTAAAATGGCTATCATGTGGTTTGACTCACCAAGACCACCGGATCTTAGTTTATATGAATCTTTCAATTGGTATCAAGAGCCATGGCTACATACTCTTGTTTGTGTCCGGTTGGTCTCGAGTTAGTCTCAAATCTATCACTTATGTGTTTATGGTTTTGTTATTGCATATTTAAGCTTATTGGTTTCGGTTTAAAGTGCTCATTTTTTTCTTCTTTTCGTGCCTATATCAACATATTTTACACTTATTTTCATCTCATCTTACTCGGATAAAAGTTGTTGTCTTGTGTTTAATCAAAAGTGTGGGTTTACTGTTCATCTTATTCATTTTGGGCTTATCTTGGGTTTGCTTCTTTTTGGTTTTATTCACAAGCTTTTTGGGCTTATCCATTTTCATGGCTTATTTTGTGCATAAGCTGTGTATGCTTATTATGACTGGTTTAATCGGTGGGTTATACTCAGTTTGAAATAATACAAGAGACCAAGATCCAAGTTTTGTGGCATAATAGACGGTTCAAGAAACAAGAAGAGCCGAACTAGCAAGTCTCAGTTACAACCGAACGAGTCCACAACAAGAGGAACCGATCAAGTTAAAAACTCAAGAACCGAACCAGTCCAAACCAAGAAGAACCAAACGAGTCTAAACCAGGAGGGATCAAACGAGTTATTTTAATGAGGACCGATCGAGTCGTTATTAATGAGAACCGAACGAGTATATAACTTGTGAACCGAACGAGTATATGGCTTATGAACCGAACGAGTTGGGCATCTTTGAGACCCGAACTAGTTTAAAGCCGAACCACTCCAAACCGAGTCAACTCGGTATTTACCGAGTTGACTCGGGTAAACTCAAGTGAGTCTAAACCTGAACCCATAACATACTCAAGGAGTCAAGGACAAAACTGAAATGAAAAGGATCATGAAAGAAAAACATACTCAAACCCATAACAACAATCAACCATAATCACAGCCTCATCAATCAATCAATACTAAACCTAAAACCCATCATCCACATCACTACACTCCCATCTCCTCCAATAATCAAACTGAAACAAAAGAAAGAATATGAAAAAATCTAATCCTCAGATTTTGTGGTTATTTGTCACTAATTTTCTTCTCGACTAAACACATATCATCATCGATCCTTGTAGGTTTCTCAACCTCTCTCAATATTCGAATATAAAGAAAGATTATCAACAAATCCGTTGTAATCATCCTTTGTTTCGATTAAAAAACACACAAACACATCAAATTAATACCTACCAGAGACCTCTTATCAAGATCTTGAAGACAATAAACACGGAGCTTCGTTTGTGTTGTTTGGTTTGCGTGAGCTGAAATAGCCAAATAAATCTCTTATGGTTTAGTTGAGATTGAAATAAGAAGAAAGGTTTGGTGTTATCAAGGATTTATGTTTCTTTTAAAATTTAATGTGCGTGGAATTAACTATGAAAGTGGTGATGTGGATGTAATCAACCAATTGTTGAGAGATAAGAGTGATTGGACTAAGTGTGAATTGAAGAAATGAAGTGGCGGATGAAATGATTTAGGGTATAACAAACTACCTGAACAATTAGGATATGATATATCCCTTAATTACGTTCTAAGGCCACGTATAACACAAACACCACTAAATAAGTTTGGGCTGCTCTTCTTTCAGAATTAAGTAATTGGCTTCACAATCTTAATACCAGGACGATTTTATGATTTTAATAAGGGACTAAGCTTAGTGATTATTTCAATGATGTGGTGGGCCGTTCAACAATTACATAGCAATTGGGCTTTGTTAATAATTTTGATTGTGGAATAGATAATAGAGATAATAAAATGGTCGATTGCTAAATGATGTTGGGACGTGTTTGTTTATTTCATATTTGATGGCAACTCATGGTGGCAACTAGAAAATTGACTAATTTTGTTGAGCAAAAGTAGGATAGAGGTGGACTGAGTATAACAGTGATTAACCGTTGTACATTAAAACTAAATTCGGCTAAATGATTCACTTGGGATGATTTTTTGCCATATTTAGTTGTTAATGGATACATTTGAGATTAAATACTTATCGGTTGCATTCGAGGTTTAAAATGTTAAAGTGACAAAGTGACGAGACCGGGATCAATTTGATAAAAGAATCTGAAACTTATAGGCTAATATTGGAATTTAATTTGTGACTACGGAGTTATTTGTATCACTTAATTTGAGATTGAAGTGGGCAATTTTCCGAGGCGTGGTTCTTATTTTATCTTGAAGCGGTTAGGCTGATAGCATGATTTCAATGATAACTTGCTCGTAGCTTAATTAAGTTGAAGACTTGGTTTAAACAAGTTTCCAGCAGACAAGGGTGAAATGGTTGAAGACCTGTTAACTATCACTTAAAGGAGTTTAACGATTTAGTACTCAGGTGTCACGACGCTAAGACTGTGTATGTGATAAATCGCAAGAGGTGATGAAAGTCTCATACTTTGGGAGGGGTATGAGACTTAGAGATTTGCTTAGAGCTCAAATCTACAACACCGATCCTACACATAGCGCAAGCTTTAATCACAAGATCAACGGGAAAATTTTACCTTAAGTTTCAAGTTTGGAATATCTGGTTTTACTATCATCAGAGGTTAACTATCAAAAAGCCTACAAGACGGTTGGTTAATGATATCCAGAAAGGTTTATGCGTATATATTTGATCATGCAATTGATTCTCACGGCTTAGATCTGAGCTTAATTTATTCCTCCATTACAAGTTCCAAATAAATGCGCGTCCAAGTTGTTGCTGACCTTCGACATGTCAACAATCAGCAATGGAAGGAGAAGAATAACATCCTTTGAGACTTTGCCTTATCTTGTTCTTGAAAGCTTTAATGTCGCGTCTTTCTCTTGGAATTTTTTAATGTTAGGGAACCATGCCGGAATACATATGTCATAACCGCGAGAGAATATCACGCTTTAACTATGGCCTTTTTGGGAGACATTTCTTTAGACACAAAGGTTAAGTGATAATCTTGATAACTTTTGTATGAATTATTTGACATTCCAGGGGGAACGGTGTGAAAAGAACTATTCTATCAATGAGAATATACGTTGTTTGTTCCAGATAATGCTTACCCCATAATGTTAAATCACTAAGCTTATTCTTAAAGGAGCATTAACATTTGATGTGTATCTGAACCAGTTCCGCTGTGCACTTAATTATTCAAGCTTGTTAGTGAAGGCTTTGGAAACTGCTACAGAGATGATTGCTATTTGGGGGAAGCTTTGAAAGCTTCCCTAAAATAATGAATATGTGGCATGAATTAGGGGAAGCCGATTCATATTCTAGTTTGGGGGGAAGCTTTAAAAGCTTCTAAATCCAGAATATGGTGGCACGAATTCAGGTGGACGCTAAATCAAAAGAAAAGCTTCTCATAACCAGAAGTGTATTGGTTACAATTAGTTCGTGCCCAATTACAGTATTTCTCTCACAAAGTACTAAAAGATTATTCATGTTGGAGTGCCCAACTTGAAGTCAAACACATCTTAAGAAAGACAATAAAGAAATACAGCCACAGAAAGACGTCATCAGCATATAAGCTTCATGGAAGTTCTTGTTTTCCTTTATCATTATGTACTTGTTAGAAATTATTTCTAAGTAATCTGTATATCGACCCGCGGGAAGATTGTTTAGTAATTCACTTTTTACGTGACGACAATACAAAATTACCAAAGTTTTATCATAGGTCATAATGCGAGGACTATGAAATAGGCAACTATGTATAGTTTAGAGGCGTATGGGCTATATATACCCCTCTATGGCTTCCATAGAGGGGTTGAGTCATTAGTTTGGTGGTAGAGTCATTTGTATCCTTCATCCATTTTCCATCTAATCACAAGTCCATCTTCAATCTCACTACTTTCTCTCACTAAAATGGCTATCATGTGGTTTGACTCACCAAGACCACCGGATCTTAGTTTATATGAATCTTTCAACTGGACTGGATCAACAATTAGACTGGATCAACCCTGAAGGCCGCCAATATCCTCATGATCTGCGACAGCCACTACCGTGGTCCAGAATTCACAAGTCGTCATTTCATATACCGTTCAACACTTCTTCAATAACGACCTTGAGTACCTACGTGTGGTGAGTCAAAAAAACGTAAGTATCAACTTCAGTTACGAAGACCAAGGCTACAGATTACGGGCATATTAAATGGATAGAAGACTTAGTGCCTAACTCAATGTGGAGTCAAGTGATAGTCAACTACGACAAATTCGCACTCTGGGGAGTCTCACATTGGGGCAAAAAGCGAAGACAATTCTATGCATTTGCGATCACAAGGGAATCCAGCTCTGATGTTACTCAAAAGAGAAGAATTAATCGCTGTCACGAAGGTGGCAATAGTCCAATGGCCTAACTACAAGCATCTGACATGGATCACTGTACGTAGGGATGACGACACTCTTTACAAGTTCAAAGAAGGCGATTTTCATAGACTTCGTATCCAAGACATTGAAGACATGCTACTTCTTCTCGTACAAGGAAAGTTACAAATCTCAACGTTGAAGAACGTATGCATTTAATGCCTCCTTTACGAATGTTCACAAGAAGTGTTGTCATCCCACAGCGTGTGGAAGACCTATCATTGGGGTTTGAAAGCTATCAAAAGAACTCAAACTCACAAGATGCCAGACACGTATAGATTCTAATTTGAGAAGAAAAACGCCTTACATACCATACACCAACCCCAGAGGATCCATCTATGAGAACAAAGAACAAGAAGAACATATTGATTGCGCATTGATTGAACTACCAAGTTAGCGATGGCACTCCGATGTTGTCGAAATGCTCTGAATGATGCGCCTCAAGGGAATCATGAATGGAGTATCTGCCACAGTACGTTTGAACCAACAGACAAAGTGAATGCAAGAGCTATGATTCAGGCAATTGACAAAAGATTAAAGACAAGGAGGATCTTCCGGAGTTTGGAGAGATTTGTTGGTGGAAGACCATACGGGGATGACTTTCGGCTACTACAAAGGACCATATGATTTATCATATGTTGTTCTCATCTTAAAAGGATAAAATCCTCGTAAATAATTTAAATCTTGTGAATATGTTAATTACTATGTAAGTATTTTTTTGTGAAAAATAAGAGTGTGCTCGATTTAACAAATACTTCAAGGAATTTCTTAGTAAATTCAAAATTTTCAAATAATTGTACTCGACACCATCTTATAATCCCTCAAAAGTTGAGGGGGAGCAATAATATGTTCCAATCTGCTAGAATATATCATTTTGTCCCCGAACGGTTAATCAATTGATATCCAAAATATCAAGGGATTAACATTTTGGATAAGGGGAGAAAATGTGATTAACCTGGACTTAATGTATATTGACAGAAGTGATCAAATAAAATGGACTCAATGCACTTCACACTTAGCAAGTACTGATAACGATTTCGATCCATGTTTAAGGGGGAGCATTTAGTAATGATTGAAAAACTCTCAACGTGTTAATCTTTGATAATTTAATAATCAAACACGGTGATTGAAATTTTTCAATGTTTTGTTTGGAAGGATCGTGATGAAAATACCCAAAAGACCGACCATGTTTTCTTAATTAATGAAGTTAATAAGGCGGTAGGCTTAGGATTCAGAGATCCCATGATCTAGCTAGAACCGATGAATCTACCTAGGATAGTCCCTAGGTAGTGTAGAAGTCCTTAGGTATGATTAAAAAGGAGAAAAAGTGAGAATAGGGAATAATGTCGACTGAGATGGAGCTAACACTGGAACAAACCCAACAAGGTGTTAGTTATGAAGTCTCGGTAAGCATTGAAGGGGTTGAAGAATGAAAAAGAAATGTAAGGATAAAGGGTGAAAAGAAAGAAGCCCTCCATACACTTAGGCAGAAACTGGGTCAATACATATGCTGTCAGAAACACTCTGGTGGTGTCTGACATTGAAGACAGTCATGGACCCAGTGATGCTATCCATAATCCCCTCCCAGCCACTCAAAGTCGGAAAGACTTTGTCAAAACTCACGGAGATACACTCATCTTCTATTGACTTTCTCACTCCGAGTTAGTTGTATATTGAAAATGGTGCACTCACTCCGCCATCCGATCACTAAAATTAAAGTGCACAATTGAGTCTAGAGCCCAAAAGATATCATCTATTAACTCATAGGGACACTTGTCATAATATTAGCTTGTTATGGTTCACACAACTGAATATCAAGTAATTTCATTAGAGTCCTACGCAAATCCTTGTGATTTTTGCCGAGAACATACCGAGTGACAACTTAGGTAATCACATGCAGATGGAAATCCTGCTTAGCCAACATCAAACAAGCTCATGATAGGTAACTTGTTAGATTTCTCTATGAATCAAACTTGTGACAACTGGAAAGAAAACGATGGATGCGATTTTCTATAAAGAATCAAACTTGTTCCAGAAAATGGTGATCAAAACGGTTGTTAATGAATTTTTGAAATAATTTAAGCACTCACGTGTGTCCACAAAACAATTTGGCAAGTGATCACCAATTAATTATCAAATAATTTCTAATATCAATCGGTTGAGAATAGAAACATACTGGTTAACTCATAATCGGGCTGTCTGCTTTGAGACTACCGATAATGATAACAATTCTGAGTAACGATGATCTAATACTTATTGTGTAAGAAATATTCAAGTACTATAGGCTGGAAATCCTGTCAAAAAGATTCTATCTAAATTGAATCTAATCTGATTCACAAGTTCGATCCTCACGGATTATGAAAGGTTACTCGAAACCAAACTATGGTGAATGACAAAGCCTTAATCTTCCTCTTCATTATAGCCTAACCGTATTATATTGCAGGAAACTTAAAGAAGGTGGTGAAGGTATCTGTTTCCAGCTGTCTCACAAAGATCCATAGCCACATGCTCATACCCTATCGACAAACATAAAGACATTATGAAAGCTCAAATACATGGTTCAAGACTTTCGCTACTCTGATACAGTACGTCTTTCTCGAAGTGACGAAGTGTTAAAGTTAAAGAATTTCAAGAAAGATGCAACATTAAAGCTTTTCAAGTCAACAAATCAAGTAAGGTATGAGCATGTCGGTCCAACAATCACAAGTTCACACGATGATAAAGTTTCAAGATGGCGTAAAGAGATTATGCTTGGTTGATGATCTCAAGATACTCAAGATCACAATGTCAAATACAAAGCTCAAGGAACAAGCTCAATCAAGAAATCAATGATCACTACAACATACTCACAAGAGAAAGTCAAAAGGACGAGCTAAAGACTAAAAGACAAAGCACAGTATGCTAGGCTTAAAGTTTTGTAAAATGGAGTGACCTCCCTTAGGGGGAGATTGTTGGAAACACAAAAAGTGTCGGTCACTTCCAAGTTGTAACAGGTCTTAGCTCGTAGTTAGTGTAATGATTAGATTAGTAATCTAGTCCGGCCCAAGGCCCATGGGAAGCCCATCATAGCCCATGGCCGGCCTATAGGACCTATATAAGCCCCTCTCCTAGCTTTGGAGAGGGTTGGTTGTTCCATTTGTAACATTTCATCATAATACACTTCATCCATTCCATCCATTCTCTATCTCTAACATCACAACCCACATCTCACTCTTGTTCTTGGTTTGATCATAAGATTACTAGAATTCTACAATTTCTTGTTTCGTTAACGACGTTCCTTGCATTAGCAGTTTAATCTTCTCCCAAAGATCTTTTGCAACACGATGTTGACTCACAAAGCATAGAATTTAGTTGGTGAAGGCCTGGAGAATGATGTTTCGCTTATGGGATTGTTACAATCACTTGAATGGCTTCAGTCTGAGTCAGTTCAATAATTCCTTAAGCCTTGTTACTCCATCCTTAGTGATGAAGGCCAAACCAAGTGTCCATTTCAACATATGCAAGTAATCAATCCTTCCATTTGGTCTATTCATCAATATAAAGTTTCCATTCTGCTTTTCCATGAATCATAACAAGTGTTTATCAAGATCGTGTTTGTTTGTCTCCTCCAAGAAAGAATGACATATCAGCAGAGTCGTCATTGTGGGTATCCAAAAGATTACCAATTGATCGAATAAAATGGTAGAAAGAATTGTGTTTTTTGTTATGTTTTTTTTGGAGTCCTTGAAATGAACTACACGGGATTAAACAATCTAGACAAGAAAACCTGGGAAAGACAATGTTTTTTCACGGGATTTTACAATCAAAGAAATAACCGTATAATATAAAAATAAGTAGTTAAGTTTAAACTTTATTGGTTTCACTAGTTATCGGAATGACACTCAAAAATTACTCGTTCCTTAGTATACGCTCCTACACGTTCATCCTACTCGTTGTTACTAGATCGGTTTCTCTTGTTCGATTCAAGCTAGTTTCGGCCGACAAGGATTAACGTCGTTCGGTGTCCTAGCTTGAGTACCGATCGTATCGGATTCAAAAACTAATTTATTCTAGTTCAGGCTGATCCGATTGGTTTATCTAGTTCGGATTTGACACGTTCGATTCCAACTTCCTGACAGCATCGTTCGGTTACAACTTATACGAAACATAAATTTTCCAAAACTCAAAAAGACACATTTAAAATGTTTTTTAGCAAAAATTATTGTACAACTATTGTTTAACTAACCCTATAGGAACAATAAAAATGAAAACTTTAAGGTTTTTAAGCCAAAAAATTTAAATCAAAAATTTTCTTTGTAAAGGTTTTGAACAAAAGAAACAAACGACAAAAACTAAAACATACCACTCCATGGCTTGATACCAATTGTAGGAATTCATAGTTAATCTTATGATCAAAACGCAAAGAACAAGAAGTGAGATGTGGGTTGTGATTTAGAGATAAGAGAATGGATGTAAGGATGAAGTATATAAGAAGAAATGTAAGCAAATGGTAACAACCAACCCTCTCCAAAGCTAGGAGAGGGGCTTATATAGGTCCTATAGGCCGGCCATGGGCTATGATGGGCTTCCCATGGGCCTTGGGCCGGACTAGATTACTAATCTAATCATTACACTAACTACGAGCTAAGACCTGTTACAACTTGGAAGTGACCGACATTTTTTGTGTTTCCAACAACGCACCATATGGGTACATTTGAGAAAGTATGTGGCTATTTAAAGCCAAAAACCCTTCATTTTACAACTTGGTATCATGTTTTTTGGTATCAAACATATGTAAAATTGAGGGGGAGCAAGTTAATGGTCCATATAATTCATGCTGATAATATTTTTTCTCCTCACAGTATTTTCATGACAAATTTTAATCACAAAGTATTTCAAAAACAAAGTGAATTAGTATTTAAAATAAGGGGAGAAATGTAATTAAAATGTGATCTTGAAAATAATAAGTGATCTAATCGACTCAAAGTGCTTGATACTCTTCGGAAAAAAAGTTTTATGGTTACGATCTCATACCCAACAACATCTTAATTTCTATGTTGGTTCAACATAACAGAGGATGTGGGTGAGGCTTAAAAAAAGACCAGATCTTGATTCCCAACACATACCTCTCCTCCTCACCCAAGTGAAGAGACCAATCGCAGACACAGACTGGACCCATCTCATAGTTCCTTCTCTACTTCTATGCTAATTTCTGATTCCGCAATCACAGAGGGTTCTGGTGGGTAATCATGGTGGTTGTCATCAGTGATAGATCCTATCTGGAATGAGGATGGCCTTGGACTCTCCAAAGTGTGTATGATCTTTGTATCTCTTTGTATACACAGGTCTCAGCTCAGGCTAAAGAAATTAAAGCTTTGAAGGCTCAGGTCAAGAAGCTAAAGAAAGGAGTCAAACCACTTATCACACATCACAAAAGCCTGGATAATCGGTGTTTGCACTAAAGACATGATTGGCAAGGATGATTCTCTGAAGGAAAAAAAAGGGTACAAAAGGAGTATGTATCCAAACGAGGGGAGAATGGAAAATCTGTCCAATCTTCCATGGGTGAACCATCTTGTGCATAATAGATGCAGCTTGTTGATGATTCTTGATGATGATTGCAATGGACTATATGGTGACCGAGGATGATCAAAGATAAAGGAGGGCAAAAAGCTCTTAGGTGCTTGAAGAGAAGGAAATTGCAGTAAGGAAGTAAGTACTGAAGCTTATGTTAAGTATGTCAAGCCGAATGAAAGGTACCGACAAGAGGAGATAAATGTACGCGCTATGAAAGCATAGATAGAGGGTACGACCGTACAAAAGTTTTAGTACGATAGACAAGGTAAAGGTACTGTCTGATCTAAATGAAAGGGAAAGAAAGTGTACTTTAACTAGTCTCTACAAAGACAACAAACTTCAACACCGTACTCACATAACGCAGATATTTGGTGATGATGGACCATTGCACAGAATATTCTCATCACAATAACGTCAAGGAATCAAACAAAAGAAAAAGGAAAAAGGAGGGGGAAAGGGAGGGAGTAGAGATTAGAATGTTGAAGATACTAAAGAGACCAAGTCCTACTTAAAGATCTATGTTAACATTGAGCCTGTTCCCAAGATTGATACAAACAGATAAGGCAAAAAAGATGATTGATGAGAAGGTGAATTTGTACTTTATCAGATTGATATCACTGAAGCTGTGGGGGGGGGGATGAAAAGAAGTTTAAAAATTGCTTGCTAGGATGTAAGATGCTGGCCAGAATAGGGTTGTCAAAAGAAATTGGGAAGCTTGGAAGAGGAAAAGAAAAGGTTAGATGAAGAAGATCGCTACTAAGGTTGCTCTCACTAATGAGTTGATTTCATTCAGGCAAGAATAAATACTTTGCTGAGGAGCTTCATAATAGCGTAGAAAGATAGAGAGTTTACCATTAAAATAAGAGCAAAATTTGTCTTCATGATTAATAGTTCAACAAGAGAAATTCTTGCTCAACAAAGGTCTGAAGCTATCAGAAATAAACCACCTACAAGAAATCAGCGTTGAGAAACCCAATGAATGACCTATTGGAAAGCATGTTGTTAGATAAGAAGCATTCTGATTTATAGACAAATACACTTTTGAAGAAATTACAGGTATTTGTATATGAAATATTAAAATGATGGGAAGATCAGAACTTGGTTGCTTCATTAGATCTGATGAGGATGAGAGACTGATTGTAAAGAGAGTGAATGGTGGATTAAAGACCCTGAAAAGAACGATGATAATAAGAAGAGGGTTGTTAATGAAGAAAGAGACCAGCACAAGGTACTGCCTTGAACTAAGAAGTAACAGAGCGGGTAGACAACGAAAAAGAAAAAAAGTGGTATGTGGAAGTTGCTTGCTAGGAAGAAGTGCCAAGACACAGCCAGATGATGATAGTGATGATGGAACACAGAAAATGTCAAAGGTATTATTAATTTGAAAGTACCATAGATAGTGAAAATTATGGGACAAAATCTTTTATTGACTAGGTTGCACAAGGTTTCATACAGAGTGAATACTTGTTGCCTACAGAGTTAATGGGCACTATTCAGGGCAATTAACTATCTAGATGGATTAGTAATTTGGTACTATGCGCATATTTTTGATGGTAGCATGATTTTGTTTCATTTATTTGACTTGAGTGTTTGATAGCATTAATCTCAGAAATCATCCAGAGAGAATATCTGAGTTGATTCTTTAGGGAGATCTAAAGAATTATGATGGACATCTCGTCCACAGAAGGGAAAACGAATCAAGGTGATTTCTAGAACAATAGACAAGAATGGGAGATTGTCAGACTATGGAGACTGTTATGTAGCTTGGGGAGTTGTTGATACTAGAGCATTAGGATGAGACAAATCATCGATTTGGCTAGTGAAAGAAAGTATTCCTCTCTCCATGGAATTTGTTGCAACAAATGCTTGATTTAGGATTGGAGGTTGAAGAGGGAAATATTGTTGACGCTATAATTTGGTTAAGAGTAATTAAGCAACAGCTTAATGAGGAGTATGTTGAGAATGGAAATGGAAGGGTTGGGTGTTGGCTAATCACACAAACAAATGGTCCATAGTTCCCCCATGCTTAACAGGCATAAGAAACTAGCTGCAAGTCCATAAGCAACGGGCTTGTGGTAAGGACTTCATCAATTGTATATGGTATTATACTATCTTGCAATTAATATTTACCTCTTTTCAATTTTTTATCTTGACCAATTTACCTTAAAAATGTATTATGCGTTTACAAACTCACCTTGCTTCCGGTTTTAAGAGTTGGCTAGTCCAGATCAAACAGTTCCTGGTAGAAGAATAATCAATCTGGTTGATGCTGATAGTTTGTTGAATCACAAGTCTTGATCGATTCTTTACGTTTGTAAAGTGTTTGATTCCTTGGATGATTCCAAAAATATCAATGGTTGAGAACTGTTTAGAAATGTTATTAATGTCTCATATTACTCCTTTATGTTACCAACAATCAAAAGAAGATTATTTTGTGATAAGCAATGGCGGCTTGATGCTATGAAATAATGGTTCAAACTTTTCCAGCTTGACAAGTTTGAGGGGTGGACTTTCGATATGAAGAAGAAGATTGCACTTCTTTCTTTCCAGCGTGAGTGTGGTGTATGTTGTTGACTTCCTATGCCTAAAGAAGGTGGTGCTGATGCAAAACATTGGAAACAATTCAGGAAGAGGGCCAATTGGGACAATGATGACTATGTTGCGAGGTTTAATCTCCATGGTAAGTCTGATTCCTTGTTTTAATATTTACCCTAAATGTTGAATCTTCCAAAGAACTATGGGATTCCTTAGAGGCCAAATATATGGCTGAGGGAATGCATCGAGTAAGAAAGTTCTTTGATAGTACTTTCATAAATTACAAAATGACTATTCAAGTATCATCGTGTCTTGAGGAAATACAATACAATGAAACTTCTTAGTATACTTGGAAGATTTACAAAAACTTATACTATGAAATAACATGGAATGAAGGCTATTCAAGAGTCTTCTGCTATGTATCATTGATAAACTCCATCCTTCGTGGAAAGATTTCAAGCACACCTTGAAACATAAGAAAGAGGAGTTAACACTTGTTGAGTTGGGCAGTCATCTGCGTATTGAGGAGTCCCTCAGGATGCAGGATAGTGTCAAAGACCAACAAGGCAACAATGTTGCTGTCCTTCATTGTCCAATTATGGTGAGAGCATAACAATTCCCTCCATAGTACATGACAACAAAGGGTAAACGTAGCATCGTGATAACACCAAAAGTGATCCTAACAAAAAGTCTAAGTGACTTGTTGAAGTTTGTGGGACACCTGGAAACTTAAAAAGGATATGCAAAAAAGTGGTAAATTGGAACAACAGCCAATGGTTCAAGCATACAATTGATTCAGTGGATGGTTTCTTACAACTACTGAAGGTCATAATATGTTAATAGAATCTTTCCAGGTTTATTATGTTACATATGTATTTGAGGCTTATTATGTGCAGGATGATGATGTTGCGTGGTGGGTTGACTCAGGAGCAACTGCTGCATGTGTGTAAAGATAGATGCTGGTTCCAAGACATTATAAGTCGCTGGAATGATGGATTAGTCTGCACGAGGAAATGATGTCAACAGCCGTGATGCTAATGGACGTGGGTTGTGTAAGATCTTAAGGATTAGTTGTTGGGGAAGATTTATTTTGTTGTTTTAAGGTTTTAGAGCGATGTTCCTAATATATGGAAGAATTTGGCTTAATATAGTAATGCTTTTTAATGATTAATTGTGGTTATATGAAAAACAAGTGATTTGGAATATTAATAATTATTTGCTTTTTATCAGCCTTAAGTCATGGTCGTGTGTGTTGTGTTGGTTTATTTAAGTAATCATTATGTTCAGGCTTAATATTGGTTCGCCTTTTTGTCAACCTTGAAACCTTTCATGTCAACCTTTAAACTGAATGATTCAATCATATGGCATGCTAGACTGGGTCATGTCCACTTAAAAAGAATGCAAGATATGTCTAAGGATGGGTTAATCCATGCTTTTAACATGGACACTGAAAAGTGTAAGACTTGCATGCTAACCAAAATTACTACGAAACCATTTCAAAATGTAAAATGTGAAACTGAAGTTTTTGAGCTGATCCATAGTTACCTATGTGATTTGCATGCTACCCCCTCATTAGGGAACAAGAAATACTTTGTGACATTTATTGATGATGCTTCTTGGTTTTGTTATGTTTATTTATTGAAAAGTTAAAGGCTAGACTAGTCATTCAGGGCTTTAGACAAAAGTCAAGGATAAACTACTTTGATACTTATGCTCCAGTGACACGTATCAGTACCATAAGACTGTTGGTTGCTATGGCATCTATTCACAATCTGATTATTCATCAGATGAATGTGAAGACATCATTCTTGAATGATAAAATGGTATATCTAAAAGGAAACATAGGTTACTAAAAGAAATGGTTAATTCCATGTTATCCTACTCAAGATTGAGTTAAGGGTTCTGGGGTGAAGCTATGTTAATAGCTTGCTATTTATTAAATATGGTTCCTAACAAAAGGAACATGATTATCCTTTATGAACTCTGGACTAAAAGAAAACCAAACCTGAACTACCTCAGGGTTTAGGTTTGTAAGACTCCCTGATCCAAAGCTAAAAACTTTGGGTAAAAGAGGTATTGAATGCATCTTTGTTAGATATGTTGAGAATTCCAAGACTTTTAGGTTCTATGTCATTGAACCTAATGAATTAGTTTTAATTAACTCATTAATTGAATCAAGGGATGCTATCTTTGATGAGAATAGATTCTCTTTAGTCCCTAGACCAAGTCTTAGGATTCCTAATGGAACTAAAGACATTGGTGGTTCAGTTGTCCCTAAAGAGGTCACTAAAGAGGTTGTGACTCAACAACCTAAACCTGAGACTAGAAAAGGCAAAAGGAATAGGACTCCAAAGAACTTTAGACTTGAATTTCAATTATACTTAATTGAAGTAACAATGGATGAGGTCTATGACCAACACTCCTATTGGTTTAATGTTAAGGATGATCCCAAGACATTTGATGAAGCAATGAAGTCTCATGATGTTGCTTTCTGGAAAGAAGCAATTAATGATGAGATGAATTCCATCATGGGCAACAACACTTGGGTGTTGGCTGATCTACCTCCAGGTTGCAAACCTCTTTGCTACAAATGGATCTTCAAAAGAAAACTAAAGGTAGATGGAACTATTGAAAAGTTAAAGGATAGACTAGTCATTCAGGGCTTTAGACAAAATTCAGGGCTAGACTACTTAGATACTCATGCTCTAATGGCACGTATCAGTACCATAAGACTGTTGATTACATTGGCATCAATTAACAGCCTGATTATTCATCAGATGGATGTGAAGACAGCATTCTTGAATGGTGAACTAGATGAGGAGGTCTATATGAACCAAGCTTAGGGGTTCATCATGCTTGGCAATGAAAACAAGGTGTGTAAACTGATTAAGTCTTTATATGGACTGAATCAGGTCATCAAAAGTTTGATGAACTGGTTTTGTCTAATGGTTATTTACTTAACCAAGCTGACAAATGTGTATGTAGCAAATTTGATGAATCTGGTAAAGGAGTCATCATTTGTCTATAAGTTGATGAGATGCTGATCTTTGGCACTGAAGTTCAGGTTGACATGACAAATGAATGTTTGTCATCAAGGTTCTTTATGAGGGACATGGGGGAGGCTGATGTTATCTTCGGTATAAGGATTAAACATGAAAGTAATAGGATAGCGATTTCTCTGTCTCATTATGTTGAGAAGGTACTGAAGAAATTCAATTATTTTGATTGCACTCCAGTGAGTACTCCTATAGATACAAGTGAGAAGCTGATGCTCAATAATGGTCATGCTGTATCTCAACTTGAGTATTATAGGGTGATTTGCTACATGATGTGTGCCATGACTTGTACAAGGCCTGATATTGCTTT